>VSMD01113284.1:0-17012 GCA_008750895.1 Mirza zaza
GGTTTTCAAATGGTGGCAATGCTCACCAGAGATTCGGTGTGTGGGGGGGCACCCAACCTTAGGGATGAGATGAGCATTTTGGAGGGGGAGGGCATACCTCTAACCCTTCTTAGGGAGAGGCAAAGATATACAATGTAACCAAAATGTTAAAAAAAAAAAAAATTTTAACAGGTGGTGGGCAGGCAGGGGTGGGGAGGAGGAAAGGGGTGTGTGCTTCCATAACGTGTGTGATGTACACCACCAGGGGATTGGACATATCGGGGGGAGGGAGGGGGCAGGGGCAATATTTGTAACCCTAACAATGTTTGTACTTCCATAATATGATGAAATAAAAGAAAAAAAAATACACAGTGTTTTTATTATAATTTTGAGGGAAATATATAGGGTATAACTCTTATGAAAATAGAATAGCCTATATTCTTTTGTACTAAAAATGTGAATTTTCAAAAAGTACTCCTACTCTGAGGATGTATTTCTGAACAATAGAAGTATGTTTATATATGACAGTTGTACAGGGTATTGACTACAGTATTGTTTCAAATAACAACCAAAAACCAAAAAAAAAAAAAAGAAAGAAAGAAAGAAAGAAAAGCAAAAACCTTATAAATATTAGTGCTAGACAGGGGAATCATTACATCAATTGTCTTCAATCTATGTATGAAATATTTGGTGCACTGGAAAGCTGAGACATTTTTTAAATGAAAAAAAAATCCAGTTAAAGATCAATATATACTTGTTCTCACCATGAAGAATATGTGCTTGTGTCATTGACTTGCTTAACATCCATTCCAACCTTCTTTTAATGTACTTTTCTCTGCTGCTCAGGCTGGAGAGCAAAATCTATTTTCTCAGACTCCCTTGCAGTTAGGCTCCTGGGTGTAATTTAGATTCTTTCAATAAGATGCACTCCTGTGTGAATTTGATTCAGAACTGATTGTGGCAAAGTGAGGAACTGACAAGGTCTGAAGTGTTCATTTCACTGACACTGATTATAGAAGTTCTGCAGCTGTCTTCTCTGCCATGGATTGAGGATCGGGTTTCTCTTTTCCTGATCAGGGATTATGCTGCTTGGTTCTGGAATCAACAGCTGTGGCAGCAGAGTCTTGAGTCTGTGGCATCTTGATTATTGTCTTCTTAGAAGCAATGTTAGTGACTATGATCTCTGCTATAGTTTAGAAATCACTTCCATAAGTCTTAAAATATGTTTGTCTTTTTTAAAAAAAATCTTTTTGCTTTAAATACTAGGATAGTTTCTATTTTCTGTAATTTTCTGGAACCTGAATAAGATACACAACCAACATTTTTAAAAAGGGATCCTGGAATTAAAACTGCTTAATGCAGCTTGTCCTCTATTTTGCATTTGTTTGTTATTTTATTTGTTACAATAAATGAGTGTTACTTTAACAATTATTATTTTTTGTTCACATATTAGAAAAAATGTTTACAAAATTTTGCTTGTCCAAATTTCTTTTATTCTAAATCATTTTTTAAAAATTTATACTTATATAAAAGTAATCCAACTACATAGTTGGGGAATAAAAGATTTAAAATTCAACTAAGCTAGAGTAACTAAAACAAATGAAACTAAAAGTCTTAATACTTAAATTTTCCATCACTTATCCTATACATTGTATTCTTCAGCTCCAAAATCTGTTTAGTTCACTTTTATGTTACTGTCTCTTTTTTACACTTCTTGGGTATGCTTGTTTGATTGTGTTTCATATTATTTTTCTGATTTTGTCTAATTGTTTATCTATGATTCCTTGGCGATGGCTGAGATGCTTTAGAATAATTATTTTGAATTCTTTGTCAGGTAATTTGTGGACCTCTAATTTTTTGGAGGTCTCTTTTTAACTGAAAGTTTATTGTGTTCATTTCATGGTGTCATGTTTCCCTGATTTTTCCTGATCTTTATGGTCTTACACAGCTGTCTGTACATTTAAAGAAATAGTCACCTCCTCCAGACTTTCTAGACTAGCTTTGGTAAGGAAAGACATTCACTTGCAAGGGTGGGGAGCATTCTGGAGCACTGTGGCACCAGGATTAGTGGTGCTGGTTGACAAGTTAGGGATACATGGTGGATCCGGGTCTAGTGGGGACACAAAGTCTCATTATCTCAGGCAGCTGGGGTCAGCAACAACGGTAGCTGCATGGTCTTTGGTGACAAGAGCTGTGAATGGTCTATGGTGGCTGTAGGGGTTGTTGGAAACTCCAGTGGCTCCTCTGGTTTCAGTGGCAAAGGAGCAGGGAAGGCAGCAATAAGGGCTAGGACTGGCCATATGAACACACTTCACTGCATAGGGCATAGTGGCAAGGGGCAGCACAGGCATCCAGAGAATGGTAGTGAGAGCTGGGGTCAGGAGAGGCATCCAGAGCCAACTTTGGGTGCACAGGTCGCCTTTGGGGTCAGTGATGTACACACGCAATACTACAGGAGTCAGAGATATCAGAAAAATACAATATCAGGAATAAATTTAACAAAAGAGGTAAAAGATTTATACGATGAAAACTATAAAACACTGATGAAAGGAATTGTTGAAGACACAAATAAATGGAAAGATATCCTGTGTTCATGGTTTAGAAGAATTAATATTGTTAAAATATCCATATTGCCCAAGTGATTTACAGATTCAATGCAATCCATATGAAAATTCCAATGACATTTTTCATAGAAAGAGGAAAGAACAATTCTAAAATTCATTGGAACCACAGAAGACCTCTAATAAATCAAGAAATATTGAGCAAGAAGAAAAAAAAAATTGGAGACATCACACATCCTGATTTCAAACTATGTTACAAAGCTATTATAATTGAAACAGAAGAGCATTGGCATTAAAACAGACACATAGACCAACAGAATAGAAGCTGTCAGACATAAAGCCACTATAGCTATAGTTATATTATCTATTTGGAATATGACATGATATATAAGAATGGCAAAGCAAATAATCTCTCACTTCCTCCAAAGAGAGCCTAGATGGTTTATTAAGGATAAGTGACATAAACGAGAGGGGCATTAGATTTTTGTTTTTGGTTTTGGTTTTGTTTTTGCAGTGGGGTTCATATACTCCTTTTGTTCTATATCTGTTTCCACTTGTAGAATGAAGCTTAGGGTCAGCTCTTTCTCTGCCTGAATATGAAATTCAGATTTATTCTATTTAAAGTCAGGTGATCACCAAAAGGGAATAACTTATTTAAATGGAATAGGTAAAAATGCTGATGCTGAGGTGCTCCCCCCAACCCATCTCCACATTAAAACTAACATTGCAAGATCAACACTGAGCTCCAATGATTGAATAAACTTTGCATTCCTTGCAAGTTATATTGAAAGACTAAAATTTTGGTGACTTTTGTGTAGAGCTTTGGTGACCTTATATTGATAAGACATTTAGATCTGCTTCTACCCTCTTGTGTTCCTGCTCTGGAATAAATTCTCAGGCATATTTTTTGTATTGCTTGTTTTCAAAACCTTAAATTGAGCCATAATTCTCATTATTTTCCCCACATTTTCTTTGTAGTCTGACATGGCTCATCTCCCCACTCTCAGTAAGTATTACAAAACAAATCAAACTTTCATGCCACGACCATAGTTCACAATCAGGTGTTCTTCTTATGAGGGCTACTACTTCAAACTTACTGTACATATCCTGAAACCTGCATTACCTGAGTGCTCTAGCATTTACTATTCTGCATATCAAGATTTATGGGACTTGCTTGGCCTTTTCTGCTATAGTTCGCTGCTCTAGGACTAAATCACTGTAGAGCTTGACCCAAAGCTTACAGTTGAATAGATCTGTCATCTCTTCCTGGAAACAAACCTTGCCCTCAATAATCTATGACACCTGCCTGGCCAGCTTTCTCTTAGACTCATTTATTTCTTGGCATGATAACTCTTTTGATTTGAAACTTCATGAGTTACTACTGCATGGAATACAACCATGTTTTTATAAGCACATTGGGAGAAGAAAAGTGGTTGTTACACCCAAAGAATGAATCAAAGTGATAAATCAGGATTTAGAGGGGATATCAAAAGCATTTTCAGGAGAAATAATTTTCAGCAGCTACTTGCAGAAAATATAAAATCTGATCTCTCTTTATGTCTAGACATCACAGTGTTTATTATCTAGATTGTAAAGCAGAATGTATTTTGAAGGTGGTTAGAGAAAAGTAGAAACTAATAAATTAATAATAATAAATATGCCAAAGAACCATAAATCAGAATAATAAATAATAACAATGGAGCTGAACCTCTGCAACTTTTTCTAATCCTCTCTACCTGCATTTTGGCAAAAAATTTTAACCATCTGCGTATGCATTTATCAGTTTTGTTTGTAACTGTTTGGCATTTTAGACATCTTTTTGCTCATAAAACAAATCTCAGATGATATTTCACTGATAGATGAATGTTTCCACAAGAAGGTTTGCTATCTGGCACAAAGATAATTTTCATCCACTTTGTCCCCACTCATGCATAAAAAGACCTGTTTGCAATAAATTTATACATCTATTATTTAAAACTATATCCTTGGATATTTTGTTACACATGTGGGAATTTAAATTCTTATATCTTCATATTAATTTGATCTTCATATTAATCTGTCAGATTTTTACCATTTTTTCCTCTGATATCTGGGAATGGAGATAGAGAAATATTAGAGTTAAAGAAGTATTACTAATACTATGACATGTGTTCAACAGGATGACTAATGTAACAAAAAAATAAAAAAGCATACAAGATATATGTGATGTGAAGTATATGTTTTGAACAGTGATAAACTAAACACGATGAAAGAAATCTCAGCTTATTTCTTTGACTATTTTCAAAGATATAAATTTTATCAAATTATTTACAATTTTATGTAAATAAGTTGTTTCTCATAAGATATGTGAAGGGAGAATGACGCATATGATTACTTCAAATTTCTAAATAAGATTTCTGAGCTCTGGAAAGTCAGGTTTAAGATGAATCCAAAAAAGGTTACATCTAACAACTATTATTAACATCAGACAATGTTAGGAAGAGTAGCTTTAGTATCATGTAGATGGATTCAGATCCCAATCTCATTTTCTGTCAAGGCAATGTGTCCTCATAGGTAAAAACAAAGCAAAACAAAAAAGGCTAAAAATTATTATAAGAACCAATTGAGATAATATACATAAACATTTTCCATTAGATACAAGAACAGGCTTTCCCTTACCCTGCTGAAAAATAAAATAAATCATTTAAAAAGAACCTGTGAAATATTCCAAATTCTCACTCAACTGTTTTAAGGTCACTGTTAAGTATACTTGGGTTTCTAGTAAGAATATGTTTTATTGAGGAAAAATTATTTAAGGAAACCTATGTTCCTTTACAATAATTGCTATTATGCCAACTGCTCAGTTTTTAACATATAGGTTGCTTCATCTTAGTGGTTTAAATACTGGTTTTTCATTGCAAATAAATAAGTTTGAATCTTATATTTACATACTCTTACATGTTCCTCTTTTTTCCCCCAAGCTTATGATAATCCATCATACCAACCATTACAACAGAATTATAATAAATAGTGTTCTCAGTGTTCTATTGCTGGAATGAAATTGTATGATTTTAAAGAAAAATACTAGTAGTATGTAACAACCTTTGTATGTACAGTATATAAATGAGAAATGAATCTCTTTTCAACATGGTTATTTAATTTTATCTCTAAGAGAGAATCAGTTATAAAATTATTTTGTAATAAAACATAAGTTTTTAAACTATAGTTTTTTACCTCAAAAATTATTCCCAATATATAATGGAGATAAACAAACGATTCTAGGTTAACTGTTTTGATAACTAAATATTAAGATCTATTTTCAAGTAAAACTTAAAAATATGTTTAATAATATTTCAAAATGCTGATTAAATATTTTACTTTATTCATTTCTTATTTTTCAGCGTCTGCAATAAATGTCAAAGTTGGGAAATTGAAATCTGGAAATTTTTATTCTAAAAGATAAAAAGACTGTATATATCTATATATGAATTCTGCTTATTATATAAAACAAATACATTGAGGTATTTTATTTGGTGAACATGGAAGATGTTATAGTGAAAATCATTTTAGTAACAGTATCTAAAATGGACACAGTTATAAACAGATTTCTTCCAAATTATACTTTTCTTGTCATTATTATAATTAAATCATTGACTATAAGCATATAAAGTATTTTACATGGAGAATGAATATAATGTTCACTCATACTTATACTAAATATAATTTTCTTTGATTTGGCTTGTAATACCCTTTTGAAAAGCTCCAATGATGATTCAGTACATGAACAGTTAAATGATATTGTCAAATATATGAATAGATACTAGAGGTGGTAATATCAAAATTGTTTAAAACCCATGAAATATTTCATATTTGCCTCTTAATGGGAAATATTTGTTGACATTCAAAAATATCTGCTAGCAGCCAGGTGTGATGGAGCATGCCTACGATCCCAAGTACTTGGAAGCCTGGGGCAGGACGATAGCTTGAGTATGCCAGGATATGGAGATCAGCCTTGGAATTATGGGGATAAACCATATCAAAACAACAACAACAACAAAACAAACAAACCAAAAAATAAATAAATAAATAAAAAGCTAATATAGTAAAACAAAATGATAGTTTAATGTTTTATCTTAAAACTCTTTGACTATTGCAAATCTCCAATTATCAACTCCATTTATCAGCAAGAGTTTCCATTAGAGTATTTTTACATTAACAGTGGATAACAAGAAAATAGAATAGCTCTGGTTATAGAGTTTAAGCACATGTTTATCATTTCCACACCAAAGAAAATGTTAAAATAAAGGCAGTATGAACAGTATGCAAAATCATCAAAATCTGAGGTCAACAATTTGAACCTGCTTTGCTGAAATAAAGATATTTTACAATGAATAAATATCAGGAATTTATTTTTTACTCAAGTACTTTAAAATTGGGTAGGCTGCAAACATAGGCATAAAATCCAACACCCACACATTCCTCATTGCTGCAATTCTACTAAGAAAAGATGTGAGTTAGGCAGCAGGCTCCCGGTAGGATATTTAATAATTGAATAAGCCTGACCCTTTATACTGCTACTGAATACTCTTGGGACAATGGTGGTCCAAAGAAAAATGGTATGCTGATGCTGAATATACTGAGCTAGTCTTAATTGTAAGTGAGTGAGTCACATTTCACTGCTTTTTGTTTGTTTAAATTGGTTAATTTCCATGGAGAAATGCAGAGTTCAGCAATTTTTGTGGTACAATTTTTTGTTAATATAATGAAAAGCAGCCAAGTTTTCACAGTCTAATGGAAACTCCTTGATCCATAGTGCAACACATTAGTGTTTTGAAGTTTTAACTGTGTTTTGTTCAAATGTATTCTCTTGGGTGCTTATATACATTCATATTGTGGCATATGCTTAATATTACTGTCAGCAAAGATTTATTTTTTTATTTCTGTTCTAGAAGTAACATTTTATTAAGAATTTCCCCTGCTCTCACCATCTCATCTATCAAGCAGTATGGGTGGATTGTTAAAATACATTGGCCCTGCAGTTGTCTCACTTTTTATCTAAAGCAACAATGTTTCCTTATTTGTTAAATCATTCCTATCAGCAACCAAATATACTTCAGTCTTTGTCGAATTTAATAAAGAAGGAAAAAAAAAAACCTTCCCTTTACCAAATCTTCTTATCATCCAATTCTTTCCCTAGATAGCAAAATTCTCAATAGATATCTGTTTTATATGATTTAAAGATTCTTTTGTTGACAGGGCACCACATAATGACACTCATGGCACTCCGATAGATGAAAGACAACACTTTGTTACTTACAGCTCTAAAAAAGAAATGTTGCTCGGGGCCACAAAGGTGGTTGCATTCCAAGACAGGGACAGAGAGCAACCTGGAGCTAGCTGTAAGGGCCAGCTTGTGTGTTGCAAGCAGGGTGCCATAAGCTAAGCCTTGTGGGCTCCTGTTGGCATTGGCTAATCTGAATTATTTTTTCAGTTCTGGGGCACAGAGGTGGACCCCAGTTACCTGGTACCTGTTCATTAGGTGACTAAGGTAGGGACATGGTGACCACAGAGTGTGAGGACATAAGAGAAGTAGTTGGATATAAATTTATTTAATTACTCAAGAATTGAGACCATTGACCAGCCTCTAGCCTGAGACTCAAAACTGGGTAAAGACAGCATTAAATACAAACAAAACAGAAAAACTATATTACATGATCTATATTTGTAATCACCAATAATAAGTCTCTTATTTTTTTCTTGTTACAACTCCTATTAGAATTTTGTTCACAACTCACCACCAAATGATCTGCAATTAAAGGTTAGTGACAACATTAGTATTGACAAATCCAAAGACTAATTCTCAGTGCTGGCATATGGGTAGTGGTTGAAGTGGTCTGCCGACTTTGTGCTTCAAGTATATTCTTCAGTTTCTTTCCTGCACAGCCCTTCATCCCTAGTCATCACCTCACAGTCTCCTAGACCTCAATTCATCAAATTCATCAACTTTTTTTTTTTATTTTGGCATATTATGGGGGTACAAATTTTAAGGTTTCAATAAATGCCCTTTCCCCCTACCCCCCACAAGTCTGAGTTTCCAGCATGACCATCCCCCAGATGGTGCACATCTCACTCATTATGTATGTATATACCTGCCCCCTCCCCCTCCCACCTGCCCAATACCCTATTACTGTAGTACCTATGTGTCCACTTAGGTGCTGCTCAGTTAATACCAGTTTGCTGGTGATTATATGTGGTGCTTGTTTTTCCATTCTTGGGAAACTTCACTTAGTAGTATGGGTTCCAGCTCTAACCAGGAAAATATAAGATGTGCTATATCACTGTTGTTTCTTAGAGCTGAATAGTACTCCATGGTATACATATACCACATTTTATTAATCCATTCTTGGATTGATGGGCACTTGGGCTGTTAAACATTGTTTGTACCATAGTCACTCAAACATCTTTTCCATGTCTATCTGCATTCACCTCCAAAGTCCTCTCATTCATCCCAGGCATTTAAATACCTTGTTTAGACTGATGACTCACAAATGAGTATCTCCAACCCAGAACATCATACTGAATATATACCCAAGTCTTAATTAACTCTATGTCCATGTTACATTTATATTTCACTTTCATTCATATCCTATTCCTACTTAACTTTTCTGTTTTGACTTGAAAGTCTAATGCTCTCTAAAACTTAACACTCCCAAGAATGAACCAGTTTCCTAGGCTAAAGTAATACATATAATAATTCTTAACTCATATCTACTCCATCATTCCCACTTCTATCTTGAAATCCAGATTCTGAGCAATATCACTCATTAGTGACTACACTGCCGATACAAGTCATAATTCTTCAGTTGGGATTTTTGAAACACATTTTATGTTTTTATCTTGATTCAATTTTCTTCCTCTCCAGACTATTCTCACAGCATTATATTTCACTTAGTCTATATTATCCTTCAATTTCAGTTAAAAGAATAGTAATCTATTTTGGCTTAAAGAATCTGAATTATAATGTTCTCCTAGTTGCTTTGACTGTTTCATCTGTGATTTTTCTCCCTTTCTGCTGCTTGCATACTGATCTGCTTTCTGTTCCTTGAACAAATCATGCATACTTCTGCCTTGGGGGCTTTTAATTTCTCATTTCCTCTAACTGGAATGCTTTTCTTCCTGATATTAATAAGGTTTACTCTCTTACATTTAAGATAATTCATCAAAGGTCAATTTTTTTCAATCAGCAATTACCTCTAGTAACCAACTGAAAATTGTACTCTGCCTCCAATGCAGAACATGAGAACATTCAGCTTTATTTGGCTTTTACAGTATGGATTAGTTTTCTGTTACTGCCATAACAGATGACCATAAACATGCTGATGTTAAATAGCACAAAATATTATATTGTAGCTCTGTA
The DNA here is from genome assembly GCA_008750895.1 of Mirza zaza. Lineage (NCBI taxonomy): Eukaryota > Metazoa > Chordata > Mammalia > Primates > Cheirogaleidae > Mirza > Mirza zaza. The sequence goes on from VSMD01113284.1 coordinate 9,937, forward strand.
GGTCAGAAAACTAACATCATCTCACTTGCCTAAGATCAAAGTATTGGCTGGGCTATGTTCCTTTGTAAAAGTTCCAGGGGAGGACTTATTTTCTTAATCATTTGGTTTGTTGGTAGAATTCAGATCATGGTGATTGCAGATACCATGTCCATAGCTTCTTCCTGATGGCTGTTCACAGCTTCTATATGTTCACATTTCTTCCTTTCATCAAATTCAAAGCCAGCAGATTTGGGCTGAATTCTCCTCACCTGGAATCTCTTTGATCCTTCTTCCACTGTACTTTTTTTCCCACCTGACCACAGCCTAGAAAATTTCTGTTTTAAAGGACCCTGTGATTAGATTATACCCATCTGAATATTTGAGAATAATTCCCCATCTCAAAGTACTCGATAGTATTTGCAAAGTACATTTTTCATGTAGGGTAACATTGGGTTAAATGAGCATATGAAGTTAAGGTGTGAACATGTTTTGGGGAACTCTTAATATGCCCATAACACACTATCTAACTCATCAAGTATTTCTAAGTTTCTTTTTACTGTCCCCTCTCATAACAGTAAGATCATAATGGGAAACATATATATTCTCCCTCACTATTGTATCTCAATTACCTAGAATAATTCCTGGCTGATCAGATATGTTCTATAAATAATTATTGAATAAGTAGATATGAATATATAGATCAGTAATCATCTTAGTTTTTATTTCAGTTGAATACATGTAAAACAGTCCAGAAATAATTGTATGCTGATTTTTTTAGCAAAAGTATTATAGTGTCTTCCCTGTGTGTTATAAAATGTCTATTCAGTATCAATTTCATAAGTGCAGAGAAAACTTAAAAAATGTTGGCAGATTCAAAACGTCTCTGACAAAAATATATTGTAATTATGTTAAGACAAAATAGGATTAAACCTTTTTTATTGGAATGAACGATTTGTGAAGGGTGAATTTTTTTCTTGAATAATACGAAATGATTTTTCAAATAATTTTGGCAAATCAAAGACATTTGCATCTAAACTTAAGTGGAAAATGTACTCCTCTATATTTTGAAACCTCATAAAACTCTGTGGGTGACAAATAAATAGCATCTTAGTCTGGGTACAGAAGTTATTTCTAATACATTCTTCTGTCTCCAAGGAGGGCCACAGTACCTGAGACACCCAGTAAGCATTAAAAAATGGTCAGTGTCTGAACTGAACAATGGGGTTACCAACTTTCTATGCTATCTATAAGGCTTTCATTTTTAATTCCTGAAATATGTTTAAAGTTTATCTTAATTAAGAGTTACATCTTAATTTCCTACTAGCTATTAGCCTCAATTAGTAATAGAGATTTTTGAAAGATAATTATTGCAGCTAAGATATTTTAGATAATTGGAACTCAGCATTCTTAGTTCTCTGTGAACTAGAGGAAAACATCCTCTTATTTTCAATGTCCTCTGAGGTAAAGGGGGATAGTAATTTTAAGAAAACAAAAATATAAATTAAAAAAAATAGGAAAATTCATTATTTGACAATGAATATATTTTATTTCAGCATATTATGGGAGTACAAATGTTTAGGTTACATGTATTGCCCTTGCCTCCCCTCTCCCCCAAGTCATAAATTCGAGCGTGACCATTCTCCAGATGGTGCTTGTCCCACTCATTATGTATGTATATACCCAACCCCTCCTCCCCCTCCCATCTGCCCAATGCCCAATAAATGTTATTCTTATATGTACACTTAGGTGTTAATCAGTTAAAACCAATTTGATGGTGCGTACATGTGGTGGTTGTTTTCTATTTTTGAGATACTTCATTTAATAGAATGAATTCCAGCTCTAGCCAGGAAAATGCAAGAGGTGCTATATCACCATTGCTTCTTATAGCTGAATAGTACTCCATGGTATATATATATACCACATTTTATTAATCCGCTCATGTATTGATGGGCACTTGGTTGTTTCCATATCTTTGCAATTGTGAGTTGTGCTGCTATAAACGTTTGAGTGCAGATGTCTTTTTTTATAGAATGTCTTTTGTTCTTTTGGGTAGATACCCAGTAATAGGACTGCTGGATTAAATGGTAGATATACTTGAATGGCCTTTATCAAAAGTCCCAAAACAATAAATGTTGACGTGGATGTGGAGAGATAGGAACACTCATACACTGCTGGTGTGTCTGCAAACTAATGCAACCTCTGTAGAAAGCAATATGAAGACAATGAATTTTTTATATAAATGAAAATATCCAATGGAATAAATATCGGTTGCCAGAATATTAATAATAAATTTATGTGTTTGGTCACAGTTTGGGGGAATTTTAAATATTAGATAGGTAAATATTCTTTAGAAATGAAAACTCTAGCTCTGCAAGGAAAACATGAAAGTCACATTGGTCGACTTTAATAGTCATTTGATCTTTGTTTTTACAATATCGATTCTACTTACATCAATTGATTTTCCTAAGAGAATTCAGTATTTTCCTTTTATAAAATCTTCAAGTTCCATTTCTGTAGGTGTCCATCTCAAATGCTAGTGGTCTCTAGAGTATTTCAGCAGGTGCAAGAGAATCGTGTTTCCAATTCTACTGGTCTAAGAGATTGTTTCATGTGTAGGTACATGGCTGAGAATTCAGGTTTTTGTCCTGAAAAGATAAAGCTCAGTGGCGTCTGGCAGGAATTTTCTGATCACAAGGGAAAACGAACAAAATAATTGATAGAGTCAGTGCAGCAGCTGCAGCTCTGAAATGAGAGGAATGAAACTGTAACTTGCTATTATCAATGACTGCAATCCCTCCACCACCCACTTTCAACATTTCATTCTCCATCTTGTTAGCATTCAAGTTTAATCCTTCATGTTCTCCAACTCCAAATTGCTTCAACCTACATAGACTTATAAACCTTTGTTGCTGGTACATCTGCAGACTCATTTATCCCTCACACCTAGGATGCTTTTTATTTCCTCATTTGTAGGTTAAATTCCATAAACCAGCATTATAACCATACACTACATAAACCCTGAACTTTCCTACCTCATTATGTATCACTGCTTCCCCACCATGGAGAACAATGTCTGGGATATAGGAGACCTTCAGAAAGACTTTGTTGAATGAATCGACTCTATGTATTGAATACTTCCAGGAATGTACAATGCCCTATTGTGTTTCTACATGTTTTTTTGTATGTTTGTTTGTTTGTTTTGCAGAATAAGGAAAATAGACAATGAAATGGGATTAAAATTAACTAAATTCACACAACATGTTCCTGGCAAAAGACCTTGTGTAGAGCGCAAGCCACTTGGCTCTCAGTTCTTCACTCTATTCTTCCCAATTTTCTAGTTCTCTGAACACCCTAATTTATTTTACTATGGTTCACTTTGATCCATATTTAATGATCTGCCTTCCACTCAACAGTTGCAGAAAGACATATGCATGAATAAAATAGTGCAACTTTTAATTTATAAACAGAACTACAAAATTAAGATACACTTATATGCTATGAGACATGCACATAGATCCTTTATAATAACAAAATTTATTTGCAGATGTAAACCTTTAAAATAATGTAATTTTTCAACTGAGAGCTGATTGTGAAAACTAATATTGGCAATCTTTAAAGTCTTTTAATCTTGTCCTAGAATAAAGATATGGGCCCTGTTGTAGGAACTTGTTTTGTTAGTATGCAGTGAAAACTTTTTCTTTCTTCCTTTCTTTCTTTCCCTGCAGGGGGATGGGGTTGTGCGAGTTAGAGATACCGGGCTTACAAGTGGGGTCACTTCTCCTGCAAACCGACCTTCAGCCAGAGATAACAGGAAGTTAGCCCAGGGGTGGGGCAATCAGCTAACTGCATACTTCTGCTTCTGGTTATGGCTTGGTTGCTGCTGCTAGGCAGACTTACCGCCGGCGGGCAACCAGTCCTCCAATCAATTTGAAAGGCAACTAGAGAGGGCACCAATCATTTCAAAAGTCAATACGCGTAATTAGCTTGGGCATCACGGGTGTTCAGGAGGGAGGGGGGATATAAAAGGGCAGCCTCCGCTTCCGTGGGGTCCTTGCCTAAAGGGAGACCTCTGCGTAGGTGCTCTACGGCTTGGACCCTGGCTAGCCAGAAAATAAACCTCCTCTTGTGTAATTGCATCCTCGGTGTCTTTGTCCTTCTGTTTGGCGGAGTGTAGGAGGCCAGTCCCTAACACTGTAAGGCTCTGCCTCTGAGAAATTTGGGGATAAAACTAGGATTATGCTATATGCATTAATTTTAGTTGTATTAGTGAATACTCTTTTTCTCTCTCTCTCTGCAATGAGGAGACAGAGAGAAGGCATCAATCTATTAGCCTGGAAGAGAGCCCTCGTCAGAAATTGAATTGGACAGAACCTTGATCTTGGATTTCTAACCTCAGGAACCATGAAAAACAAATTTCTGTTGTTTAAGCCCCCCCCCCCCCCCAAAAAAAAAGATGAATGAGAAAGAAAATTATAGTGAAGTGTTATTTCTGCAACACGATTGTTCAGTAAATTCATTATTTTATAATACATGGTTTAAAATAAACTATTTAAATAAAGGGTATTTTTAAGAATTAGATGAGTTGTAACAATTATACTTTTAACTTGATATTTAAAGAAATAAAGCACGTTAGAGAGTGTTTCTTGTTTGTATTTTGGTTTTGGCTACTTTTTGTTTATGGTAAGTATTGAATAAGATAGCTGAAGGTGAATCTCCAAACCTAATAAAGACCAAAATTATCACATGTTCAAAAGATTAGACTGGAAGTAGAAAATTCCACTGACTGCAAGTCAAATATTAGGTAGACACTGTAATATGTGCAACTGTCTAGGTACTCCAACTAAGTAGGAAATGTGCATGTCATTAAGTTAAAGTCATAACTTTTCTATTCACTTATCATTTGGTTATGCTAGCTTTGTGACCTATTGTTTTGTTTTGTTTTCTTTCTTCACCTCATAGTTAGGGAATTGGGTCAGCTAAGGTATACGCTGTCTCAGCTAAGGTACACACTATTCATCATTTGTCCTTCCTTTGGTTTTATTTCTTCACTTCTTACTTCATTCATACATTCCATTTTTCTTCCCTTCCCATCATCACACAGGCACTTTAATATGTGTAGTATATGTCTTTGAATGCTACATATGCTTTATTTAGGGAGTATGTATTTTTAAATGCATATTTTTCTTAGTAATATAAAACACATTTTTTTATCTGTTTCTGTGTATGAAGTGTATTTACACTAGTTTAATTCTTCTGATTGCTGTGTTATATTTATAGGGTGTATTCATTATTTGTTTCTTTCCTCAGAAATAAACCCTTTAAATCCCATTACCACAAGAATGCCAAAATGAACTTCTGGCACATTTTATCTTCCAGAGAATTTCTCTGGGCTATATATGTAGAAAAAGGACTATTGTATCATAGGACATATTATGGTTGAAAATGCCACCTTACTCACCATTATCACTTCACCAGCTAAATTTCTATTAGCAGTGCAGTGTTGGAATGTTCTTCAATTTCACCAAAAGTATTATCGAATATTTTATCTTTGAATATCCTATGGATATAATCTAGTGGTACTTTTATTTTTATTTACAAATTAGTTATGATGCTGTATACTTCATATGAAATTAATTTGAGATTTATCATCCATTAAATATTTATTTATATCCTCTCTCCATTTTTCAATTATGTTTCTTGTTTTATTTGTTAGTGGTTTTCAATAACTCTTTTTAAGATATATTATGTTTTAGACTCCGGCAGGTTTTGAGTTTACTAAATTTTGTATATGATATGTATATAATCCTGTATATCTACTCTTCATACTATGTTTTATACTTTAGAAATACTTTTTGAAAGTTCTTTCTTACACCCACAATGTACAGTTTACATTTTGTTCATATTTAAGCCAAATTAACCTGAAGTGTACCTTTTTATATGCTGCAGGTATCTCATTTTATTCTATTGCATACACTAAGCCAATTTGTCACTTTATTGATTTGTTTCTTCTATATTTATCCTAGAATAAATCTAGATAGATAGGTAGATAGATATAAATAGATATCTGAACATTCTATTCACTCTCATTGGTGGATTTACTCTTTTAAAAATTGTTTACTATGTCCAGATTTCTTTTAAATTCTCCCCTTTACTCTATTTTTATAATGACTTACTTATAAATTAACATGTTAAAAATTATAGATCATTTTGATATTAATCAACATCTCATAATATTTATTTCACCAATCAGCAATGTGCTTTATATCTCTATTAACTCTGACCTTTATTTATGACCCATGCATAGAAAAGATTTAACATTACCTTGATCCTAATGTGCATTAAATACATTCCTGTGTAATTTATATTTTTTGTTGATAGCTTAAATTGCCTTACACATTAATAACTTTTTGGTTGATAATTACTCTTGAAACCAAATCCAATTTGTTATTATTGTGAATCAATTTTCATATTCAGAATGTTGCTGATCTTATTTCTAATTATTTTAAATTAGAATGTAATCAAACATTTTTTTCATTTTGTCTGTAAAGATGATTTTATTGCCTTCATTTTAATCTTAACATCTCCCTCTTTTCTACTGTCTTGTAATGTTGCCTGGAATATAGTATCATGTGAAGAATAGAGATAATAATAGCCATCTTGTATTGTCTCCATTTTAGAGATGAAAGTACAGCTCCTCCATTACATAAATTGCTTGATATAGGAGTGTTGGTAGAATTTTTCACTAAGTGTGTTTTCTTATATCCTTAGAATTTGTCTATAGGGATGTTTTCTTTTTTTTTTTTTTTTTTTTTTTTTTTTTTTTTAATTTCAGCATATTATGGGGGTACAGATTTTAAGGTTTCAATAAATGCCCTTTCCCCCCTCCCCCCACAAGTCTGAGTTTCCAGCATGACCATCCCCCAGATGGTGCACATCTCACTCATTATGTATGTATATACCCGGCCCCCCTCCCCCCTGCCCAATACCCTATTACTGTAGTACCTATGTGTCCACTTAGGTGCTGCTCAGTTAATACCAGTTTGCTGGTGAATATATGTGGTGATTGTTTTTCCATTCTTGGGATACTTCACTTAGTA
>VSMD01113285.1:0-14888 GCA_008750895.1 Mirza zaza
AGAGTGAGACCCCATCTCTACTATAAATAGAAAGAAATTAATTGGCCAACTAATATATATAGAAAAAGTTAGCCGGGCATGGTGGCACATGCCTGTAGTCCCAGCTACTTGGGAGGCTGAGGCAGCAGGATTGCTTGAGCCCAGGAGTTTGAGGTTGCTGTGAGCTAGGCTGACACCATGGCACTCACTCTAGCCTGGGCAATAAAGTGAGACTCTGTCTCAAAAAAAAAAAAAAAAAAAAGACTCCATACCATTTATAATAGCTACAAAGAAAATGAAATCCCTAGGAATATATTTAACCAAGGAGATGAATGATCTCTACAAAGAGAACTACAAATCACTGAGGAAAGAAATTGCAGATGACACAAACAAATGGAAAAACATATCATGCTCATGGGTTGGCAGAATCAATATTGTTAAAATGTCCATATTACCCAAAGCGATATACAGATTCAATGCAATCCCCATCAAAATACCAATGGCATATTTCACAGATCTAGAAAAAAGAATTCTACCCTTCATTTGGAATGAATAATTAATCTAATATTTTATTATATTTTGAAATATTTTATCTAATATTTCAATCTATAGACTTGGACCAGAAGGCAAGAACTAGGCTATTCTATCAAAAGCCAAAATGGCAGAGTCTTCATGGGACAACTACATTCAGGGTGATATTCTTTGAGTGCTTTCAACTTGCAGTTGCCTATCCTTCCTTGAGTTAGTGTGTGTGTTTCCGTAAATAAAATGAGATATTTGCTTCCTCATTAAATTCATCCTTCTGCATGTGTTACCATGACACCCTCCCAACAGCCTTGGGAGGGAGGTTCTGTAATCATACCCATTTTAAAGGCAGGAGAACTGCTGGTAAGTGGCAGAACTGAAAACCTGAACTTGGCTGAAAGTTGACCTTTTCTTGTTCCAGACTTCATACAATAATCCTGTGTGGATTCCTTTTTCTATTGCTATATAACTAATTACTATTAACTACAATAAGCCACAGATTCAGTGGCTTAAAACAACACACATATATTATCTTATAGTTTTTATGGATCGGGAGTTGAAGCACAGCTTAAGTGGGTGCCTCTGCTTGGGGTGTCACGTGACTGCAACCACTGGAATCAAGATATCAGCCAGGCTGTATTTTCATCTGGAGGTTAAATGAGGAAAACCTACCTCCGAGCACATCCAGGTTGCTGGCAGAATCTGCTTCCTTGTAGGACTGATCGTGTCACTCAGGGCCCTGGGTGCTGCTGGCTGGCGATTAGATGCTGTCATCGGATCCTAGAGGACACCCTCGGTTCCTTGCTTCCTCAGTAAGGCTGCTTCCTTCACTGGGCCAGCAAGGATAATTTCTTGTTCTAGTTGGCTAAGACAGGAGGTAGGATTGTGATAAGGAGCACTGTGCTAAGGATCCCAGTGTGGGTGGCTCAGCCACTACATTGTTTTTTAAACCCAGAGGCGGAACTCAGGTTTCTGGTCTCTGTGTTAGATATCTTCCTGGACTTGGAACTTCCACTCCTTTTCTTGCTATGAGTTTAGTAGACTTTCCTTTTAGTGCTTCTGGCCTAATTGGTTTCCCAAACTGAATGTGGTCGTGATGCAAAAGGAGTCAACAATGACTTCCAAATTCCTGAGTTTAGAAACTGAGTGGAGAGTGATGTCATTTGTAAAACACAATCTGGCTGGTGGGGAAGGGAAGGGTGGCAAATGAAAGGTGGGTTGTCCTAACTGCATCTTTCATCAGTTTGGCAGACCAGATATTCTGAAGGACCTTTCTATAAACAGCAAAAACAAAAACAAAAAACCCTGAACAAACAAATAAGAAGTAAACCCTGGATAAAATATGATTTTATTGCATTTCTTGGCTTATGGGAAGAAGGGAAAGCTCCAAGGTCCTCCATCCCCAGTTTAAAATAAACACACACACACACTCATGTATTTGCAGACAGACAAATAAGGGCTGAAAACCTCATCAGGGTGTAGTGAGTTCCCTAATGTAGCTTACAGACCAGTGGAGGCATACATACAAGAAACAAACAACTAAATAAAATGTAAATGTATAGTGTATCAGGTGGTGGTAAGTACAATGGAGAAAAATAAGCAAGTGAAAGGGAAAGCAAGTTAGAATTTTGTGTAGATTGATAGAGACATTTTCATTGAGGTTGAGAGATTTGAAGAAAGACCTGAAAGAAGTGAGGAAGTAAGCAATGGAAATACTTGCAAGACGATCATTCCAGATAGAGAGACCTGTACTTGTAAAATTCCTGAGGAAAGAAAATGCCAAAGGTCTGCAAAAAAGGCTAAGCAAAGAAGAGAGTAGTTTAATTATAGTCTTTGAATCCAGGTATTTGAGAATAAAGTCATTAAATGAGACAGAGAAGAGCCATATATTTTCTAAGTACTTTTATTTAAAAATGTTCTTGCGATCCTTAATATCTAATATTTAAGCGATGTGAGTGAAAATAGTGTAGAAACAGGGCCTGCGTAGCCACACGACTTAGCCAATTCACACTCTCACAGGAGTTCACATTTTCTGTTATGTCGAGAGAGATAACAGACTCTTTTGATATTTATAATGCATTCTCCTCCAAATTTTGTACAGTAGTAGCTCTTTCAACTTTACCATAATATATAATTGCAGCAATATTAGCTCAAAATTTAGTCTCACTTTACCTGGAGAAGTTTATAAAATTTATGACCATTTTGGAAGACTGGCTAATAAAATTTTATTGACGTGGGCTTCTGGGAAATCATTTCCCAGAGAAATTAAATGATTTATGCTGAACAAGTACAAAACGAACGCTTTTTTTTTTTTTTAAGTTTCTTGCACGGTGTCTAAAATGGCTGAGAGTTCAGAAAAGTCTAACCACACTTAGCCGTGGGTGCTGGGTTTTCTTCCTTGTTCCTCTGAGGCCAAGGGTTGCTCATTTCTATGACTTTGAAGAACTCTTTCTGACATGCTGGATATGATCTCATGACTAAGGCAAGAAAAATTCACTCTAGAAAAGATAAAATTTGTTAGTCGTTTTTAAACATTGATTTTGGAGGTTTGTTGATATTTATAATGCATTCTCCCCCAAATTTTGTACAGGAGTAGCTCTTTCAACTTTACCATAATATATAATTGCAGCAATATTAGTTCAAAAACTGCTATTCTCCAGCCTGTGAATCAACTTACTATTTTCTAATGGGATCACAGTTAAATCATAATTCTTTCAAATCCTCCCCACCCCCAATTTTTTTCTGTTTTTTGCTATAGCTTCTTGGGGCCAAGAGAGCCTTGGCCCTCTGAAGTTTTGCTGAAAAATCACCTTTTAAAAGAAAAATAGATTGGAGTAAAGGCATACAAATTTGTTTAACTTGGATACATGAGAGCCTTAAGAATAAAGAACCAAAGATACAAGGAAGTTTGTCCATTTTTGTGATTAGGTTCAACAAAGTATGGGCAGTTGCACAGAAATGTGATTGGACAAAAAGGGTCTGATCTAATGCTAACAGACTGAGCGGGAAGACCCAGCAAGTCCTGTCTGGTTCTTCCTGGCCTCACTGGGCATGCAGTCCTTCCCTCTCTGGAATGGGGACTTTATGACTTATAAGTAAAACAAGGTAGGTCAGATAATCTCCTTATGGACGGTTTTCACATAGAATATTTTTAGGTTTTATGGCTGGCTTACGAGAAAAGAGGTTCTGGTTTCTACGACCTATCTTGGGGAAGAGGGATTCTCTCAATAATTTCTACGCTTAGCCTCAGGGAAGAATGAGGCTAAAGGGCAGGAGGACAGGAGAAGGTGAGAGAAAAATGTTTGCTTCTCAGGCTGTTTCTGAGGCCGTCATTTTGGGGTATTGTTTTCTGAGACCAAACAAGCTTTTAGAGGAAATGAAAATATTTTGAAATTATAATATCATGAGCTAAGAGGAAGTAAGGAAGAGCACAGGAAAGCACAAAGAGAACCAAGAAGTCCTACTAAAATCTCATCACATTAAGCAAGAGGATTTGGTCATGGAGACCCCCTTGGTCAGGTGGTTGCGTTCATAACAGTGAGAGGATGCGAGTTCTCATTCTCAGCCCATTAGTCCATATCATTCATTTTCCATGTAATTTTATCCAAGCCTTGGTTCTTTTGGGAAGAGTTGGGCCAAGTGATTTCTAAAGCTAACTAGCTTCACACTAAGCAATTCTCTACCTGGTCCTGCTGCCCAGTATGCATCAGCTGATCCCACATGACCAGAGTGTCCTCATGACAGAGCCCAAGTTTATTGACCTCATTTTTGTTTTTACTATAAAAGTCGCCTTCCACATGCATCTCAGGCCCAAGTCTTGGCTCCTCTTTCTACTGCTTTTTGAGTCTGGATCTTTATAGCTCAGACCTGGGATGCCGTGGATATCATGCACCATGTCAGCATACTCACCCCAGGGTTGTTGGAGTAGAACCGTTTCCACCAAAAGACAGAAGTGTATGCAGCTAGTAAGAGCTCCAGCACGGTGAACGTGAGCATCACCACCAGAACACCCTGCAGATCAGGATGCAAATCGTTGGTACCCGACACAAGCTAGCCCTTGTACCTCTGAGAGGAGCCTGGGGGACGAAGTCTCCAGCAATGGAGAGAAAAAGGAACAGAGAAAACTGTCTCATCTTCTTTTCTGCTTTCTCTTACAGATAGAAGAAAGGAAATATGCAATGACTGTCTCATCTCCTAACCTTGGTATCCCATGTAATGACAGATAAGAGTAATCCGCCATTTATCTCTGGTTGCTTTTATTATTTTCTTTTTGCTTTTGATGCTTTTTATTGTCATGGTAATATTTCTAGGTATGTATTTGATTCTGTTTATCCTACAGTGCTCTCAGTGCATTTCTACAGTCTGAAATCTCGTGTCTTTCTTTAATTCCAAAAAATTTTGATATTTATTTTTGCATATTCCTTCTCTTCCATCTCTTCTGTTGGAACTCATATTAGATGTGTAGTGAACCTTTTCACTTCCCTCTATCCTTCATGTCTTTTAACCTCTCAGTAAGAGCTCCAGCAATATTTTCCAATTTTTTATTTTAGTGCATTGTGTTCTGTGTGATTTAATCAGACTCAAATTTCATTTCACTGTTTCTTCGAATATAGTGAATCAGTTGTTTAACTGATCTGCTCAGTTTTTAACTTAAAAGACCCCAGCTTTCATTTCCCATCATGCCATTTAGTTCTTCTTCAAATCTACTTGTACTTTTTTCTTACTGTCCTTTCGTTTGGGTTGCAATTACTTTTTTATATTTTTAATCATTTAAAATATATTTTCAATATAGCTTCATTCAAATTATTATATTATATCCAATTCTTGGGCTACTGACTTTCATGTTTTCCCATCTGTTGCCATTCCCCCCCCCACCCCCCCGTGGTTTTGTTGTTATTATGTTTCTCATAATATTTTTATTATCAGATAATTTCAGTGTGTAGGTGGTGGTGGTAGTGGGGTCCTTTGACATATGGGTGTGGGTTTACGGATGTCTCCCTAGATATTGGCTTTAGGTTTGATTCTGCTAGAACCTCAGGAGTTTCACAGATCCAGTAGCAGTTTTTAAGTTAATCCCTTTATTTCAGTTTTCCTTATTTTAAATGTAGTTATGAATCTGGATACCATACCTGCACAAGGCTTAATGAGCTTCTAGCAAGGATCAGCTTCTTGGGATGTTGGGCAGAAAGTTTTCCTGTCTTGTTTTCACAAATTGACTAAATATTCCATCTCAGCTTCTAACATTTTTAATGTGAGCTCTATGGGCCTGACAGATGTCAAATACTGGCATGGGCATTAAAACTCCATTATCCTGGCCTCTAACACCAATGTTTCTATCCAAACTGCCCTGGTTTGCTGGCTTCAGCTATCATTTGATGATTTGCTTTAGGATCATTCCTAGATTCTGGAACTTAAGATATTTTTCTTCCTTCCCTTTCTTCTTCCAACTTTGGATATATATATATATATACATATATATTTAATTTTTAAAATTTCTTCCTTTTGTCCAGGTTATTTCGCTTAGTCTACCATGTTGCAACTTCTCTGATGTTGCAGGAAGTTCTTTTGGGCTCTAATTGTCTGAGAGTGGGAGGCAGTTTGATGAAATAAAATTATTTTTTCTTTCAATTAAACCCCCAATATCCCATGGAGAGGATGCCTCTTCCACCCTCCTTGCTTTACCTGATGTCTGTCCTGCACTGGAATTGTACTATCTCCCTCCTAAAAGGGTCTCCATGCTTTTCTACTTCCTTAAGTGCCTGGATCAAAGGCCTTGCTTTTCATAACCTCCGGGTCACATGGGCAAACTCACAAAAACCTGCACACGTTCTCTGAGATTTGTGAGACAGAGCCAAGGGAATGAAAGATACTGCCTTGGGTTTCCCCTGCTCCTACCACAAGGAGTCACAGAGGACATCTTTTTCCTTAAAAGGCCACAGATTTATGGTTTTAACACTATGATCCTGTATTTGGAGGACTGACTAAACCAGTTTTATCACCATCAACAGGTGGTAACCATCAACTCTTGGGGAACAGTGGCAAGAAAACACTGCCCAGAGATGTTGACATTTCCGTGATGGGTCAAATCCACTGGTCAGCCACCTCCCATCCTCTCTACTCTCTGCCAGCCCCGCAGGGACAGAGTACCATAATTGTGTGTTTGGGCTAAAAATTCGAGTTCCGGGACTAACTTAATGCAGCATACATAGGCATGCATTTGAAGAAATTGCACTGTGTGACTTCTCCTAGCCCTCAACTCATGCACGATTAAGAAGACAAGTGTCTCCAAGGGGTAGGGGCTTTCAACTCCAGGAAAGGAACCCCAAAGAGATAAACCAAATTTAAATAAAAAAGAATATTTCTGCCTACCTTGAGGGAAAAAAATGCCTGCTCGACAAAGGGGATACTATAGGAGTAAAACCTATTGTGGTTGGAAATTTTATTATTGAAGAAAGACCACCGAAGGCATAGACTCTCCACTGCCCTTCTTGATTTCCTTTTTTGCCTTTATACAGCACATCCCCCACATCATGCAGTCTCCTGACCTGCCTCTTCCAGCCACATTACTTTTTTTTTTCTGTCTGCCTCCAGGCATTCAGACCAACAGGACCAGAGACTGCTGAAAAAGCAGAAATTACCCAAAGGGGAGACACTGAGATTTGTTATGACAGGATATTCAATCTGAAACTACTTACTGTTACAGTGGCACTGCTCAAGTGACAATCCTCGTCTTCATACATTGGATAATAGTACTCCGAATAAGGCGATGAAGATAGATAGTCCTTTTCTGAGTCACAATGTTGAAAGGCAGTCCCCAAGGCTACCATGCCATCAGCAAGGAGGAAGAGGCCTGCCCCAGCAGTAAGGGAACTCACTGCATTTGAGATCAGGCTGCTCAGGGTCTGGAAGAGAAATTCCACATTAGGCTCTCTCCGCAGAATCAGCACCCAGTGCTGCTGTCCCTGTCCATTGTACCGCAATGGGGCTTCCTTCTGTCTGTTTCCTCCTCCATTCTATGTACTCCGAGTGGGCACACATTGTGTTTTATTCATCTTTGTACTTCTCTGTACTATTTAGTGCATCACATGATATAATAGGTAAATGCTTGTTGAATAAGAGATTGCAGGAATAATTCCTCCTAGGGAGAGGGCTTCTGGCCCCTTGACTCTCTATAGCACTCAAGATGGAGACAGTACTGCTCACAGCCCTGCCAACATTTCCCAGACTTCCTCAATAGCCTTAGAATAATTCTACTGCCTAGGGGCTTCTAGAATATGGCCTTTGATCCCTTCTGGGAAACCCAGTCTGTGGCTTTGCCTTACATAGAGGACAAGCTTCAGAGAAAAGGCAGAGCAAACTGGAGACGTTGGAATACCTATCTGTAGGGTAATCAGGGCTATGGGCACATAGCATATGCCTTCAATTGCCAAGTCACTGACCTTCCATTGACAATCAATGTTTGCTCAAGATGACAAGCATTTGCCTCCTATCTCCCTAAGTGGGCAATGCACAAAGCAGAGGTGTGTGGGCTTAGACTAATGTGTTCTCTCTTTCTACCCACTCACAAATGAAAAAGTTATCAGACTGTGCCACTTCCCTCACAAACCTTGGGAGGGTAGGGGGAGGAAGCAGCTAAAGCCTTTGCTTCTCCCCATAGCAACTTTCCCTGTCCTCTGCCACCCACCCACAAAGGTGACATAGGGAAAAGCTACATCCTGACTCAAGAAGGCACAGGGTCTGGCTGGTCATGGATGAGGACACATGGATGGGGTAGAGGCTGGTGTATGCTCTGGATGACTGAAGCTGCAGTCTCAAACCCAGGACTAGGGGCCAGGTCTTGAAGAGTTCACAGCATTGGATGGGGTCAGAGTTCTGGACTTGGAATCAGGAAACCTGAGCTCCCACCCCAGCTCTGTCACTGACTCATCTGTGTGCTTGAAGAAGTTGCTTCCTACTCTGGGTTTCGGTGTTCTCATTTATAAAATGTGGAGGATGAACATGCTGATTTCAGAAGTGGCTTTCCTAATGTCTGAATACATAGAAAGAGAAGTCTATGCTTACAGTGACCCGATACAATGTGGGCTCCATTGCTCATGTGGCAATTTGGGGCCAAGGCACTGCCCCTTCAAGCTATTCTTCCTTCAGAGACTCAGATGTGAAGTCATGTAGCTATGGGACCAGGGTAGAAGAGGGCAGGGCAGCCCTACCCACAAACAGCATCCTTCAATGATACTTGAACAGGGAAGAGCATGTGCTGGAAGCCTCGTAGACCAGTGTCTTTGGGAATGAATCCTCATGTGCTGGGAAAACCCTTTTCCCAAAAAGGTAGAATAAGACAGAGGAGATGGTATGATTAATGTGGCTCTCACAGGCCTGATCCACCCAGAGGTAGCTATTCCAACTTCTCCAGCTTGCTTCTGCCTTTTCTCTGAAGCTACTCCTTTAGGTAGGGCAAAGCCATAGATTGGCTTTCCCAGGCAGGACCAAAGGCCATGTTCTAGAGGCACGTAGGGCAATAGAATGGTTCTAAAGCTGTTCAAGAAGTCAGGGGAGATGTTGGCAGTGGTCAGGGCAGTCCTCCTCTGTGTTCAGTGCTGTAGTCAGTGCTGACATTGCAGACACCCCTACCTCCCTCACCCTCTAACACATGGACTCTCTACAAACTTTCGCAGATAGGACTCAAATTTGCTTACCATCATTCTCCTCCACTTTGCTCTGAACTGATTTTTTCTTTCTTTGGGTGTCCAATTACCAAGGATGAGTCTTTGGATGGAAATAATCTCCTCCTGCCCAGAAAGAAATGCCAGAGTCCTCTTCTGGGCAGGGGAACGAATGCCTCCCTACCTCATACTTGACTGGATGAGGTTTATTTCAGTTGCTTAAATAGTGGAAATTAAAAATATATCATGGACTTGTTACAACTTGTTACCATGGCTGCTGAGTAGGGTGAACAACCATCCTGGTTTGCCTGGGGACCAGAGGGTGTACTAGGATATGGAGTTTCAGGGCTAAAACTGAGATAGTTCTGGGCAAACTGAGACAGTTGGCAAACTGAGACAGTTGGTCAACCTGACATTGAAGAGCTATAATTAGTGGGAAGTTTCAACTCTAGGAACAGGGACATTTGGTATCGAAAAGAACCTCATTAGGAGGTAAGCTTTTTAGAAAAAGAAAAAAAAGATCTGTAGCCCTATCTGGGGTGGTCGGCTACCCTATGAAAAGTCAAGGTAGCAACTCGTAAAGAGTCTATGATACATTTAAAACTTTCTACTTTTTGAACAACTGAAGTAAACCTACAAGCTTTTGATATGATACAAAAGCACCATTTTGATGGAGAAAGAGCATTGGTCTAGAAGGCAAGAAATTTGGGCTCTACTCCTGGTTCTGCCCATGGGCCAGCTGGGAGAACTTGGGCTCCCTGATCTGTTCTGAGCTTCATGTCCATAAATTGCAAAATGGTGATTTGGAGCTAGAAGGATTAACTCCAAGGCTCCTACAGTTCCAACAAGCTAAGATATTGTGGTCCTCATACTTACAAACAGCTTAGTTGATTTTTCTCCAGAGATAATTGAGAGACATCCGGAAATGGCAAACTGCTCAGGAAACAGACAAATGATCAGTTCAATTGTCTTGTGTCACTCATTCAATCAAAAAGTGATGTTGGAAAATTTTTAGAAAGACAACATGGCAGGAATGGTGTGGGTCCATATGGCCAGAGAGACCTGATTTCTACACTCAGAATGCTCACATTAAAGAGTAGGCAGATGCACAGGCAGGTTGAGTTATTTTAGTGGAAGTCACTAGTAGTTGAGGAACCCTAGAGAGGAGGTGTACGTGGGAAGGACAATGTTACTAAATCACAGTGTTGAAAGAAAGAAGGTTGAGACAGACCCCATGCCTTGGATGGACAGAGAGATTGGGGCTGCCAACCGAACCAGTTAAGAAAGAGGCTCTGATGGGACAAGGTGCAGAAGCATAGGGACTTGAAGCTGTTGGGACAAGTGGCCTGAGTCAGACTGTGAGTTGAGGGAAGTGGGAAGGACAGTGTCAGATGTGAAGTCTTTATCATAAATCCCCCGAAGTCAGTATTTGTTGTTTTTTTTTCAAAAAGATACAACATTTATGTGTTTATTGCAGCACTATTCACAATAGCAAAGGTACGGAATCAACCTAAGTGACCCACAATGGACGACCGGATAAAGAAAAGGTGGCATACATATACGATGGGATACTATTCAGCCATAAAGATGCATGGAATCATGTCTCTTGCAGCAACACAGATAAAACTGGAAGTCACTATCCGAAGTGAAGCAACTCAGAAAGTCAAATACCACATGCTGTCTTTATGAGCGGGAGCTCAATGATATGCACACGTGGACATAGAGTGTGGAATGATAGACAGACGGGTGGGAGGGTGGTAAGTTGGGAAAGTTGTGGGTGATGAAAAATTACTAATGGATACAATATACATTATTCAAGTGATGTTTACACTAAAAGCCTAGACTTCACCAGTACACAATGTATCTATGGAACAAATGGCACTTATACCTCTTAAATTTGTACAAATAAAAAAAAATAATAAAAGCAAAATCAGCAAAAGTAAAATAAAATACAAACTTACCTACACCATCATTCCAGTTAATTTTGTATTTTCAATCACCTACTCTAATTATTAATCATGATAAACCTTCTCCTTTTATGAACATCTCTTCTAAGACTGAGTCTCCATAACTGGATCACCCTGCCATGACTTCACAAAATTGAGTGATTGAGTCTGCATTCTTTCAAATGCAGGGCCCGGGTGTGGGTCCTGAGAGACACAACCTGTTTTCTTCCCTTGGCTCTTAATTGCAAAGTCTCTATTTCTTTTTTTTTTTTTTTAATTTTTTATTTTTTCATATTATGGGTTTGATGCCAGTAGTGTCAAAGATCCAGCTGATGGACAGAGGATATTCTGAGAGGGTGAAATGTTGATTAAGCTTGTGGCTTGAGTATTAAGTAGTCACAGACAGAGAGAGTCAGCATGAGCTAATTCCCCAAGGAAATGCAGGGCCCACAGCCACCGTTTATATAGAGAAGTCAAGGACAAATTGTGCTTTGGGGCAGGAGAAGGCCTTCTTGCATGACAGCCAAGTCTGTGTCCACACAGGGACCGTATCCACACAGAAGTGGTATCTTGGCATAATTCGTCTGCCTGGAATGTGTGCCTTTTTCTCTTTTGCACAGGATACTACATGGAAAAGAAACAATCCCTTATGGGAGGCCTGAGTCTTCCCTGGCTACTCTCTGAATAAAAAGATCCACTGGGCCTTTCTTCATGAGCCATTATATGGAAGGCAGCAAACAGAGTTTCTCAAGTGCTCAGGGTTATCTACCTCTGAATGCACAGCAAGGGTACCCCTGCTTCCCATGAGTCTTACTATTGCTAATCCAAGTGTCTGCAAACCTGCGGCACCTGCCAGTCGTGCTCATTTTATTGTTTTAAAAAAATGCCTTCTCACTCCTACCTGACAAGTAAATTATTGTTAAAATGGAGGAAACCCAATGGCCTCATCAAATCTCCAAAGAGGGATATGAAAACATCTTCTACCTTTCTGGGAGTATGCTGTAATGCCAGGTAAGAACTATCTATGGCATGTCTGCTATATTACCTTCCCCCTCTTGCCTCCTCTCCCAACCGGCCCCTCCCTGGGATGCTCACTCACACAGGAGCACAGATTAAGCCCCTCTGCTGCCCTTCTTGAACAACAGAAACATGATGTAGGGCAACGATGGAGGGAAAGCTGAGGCCTCGGCCGCCTTCTCCTGGCTCCCTGCCTCTTGAAGACTGAGTCACTCCATGACTAAGCACCCAGTTAGCATTTACAAAGCATGGTCCCTTTTAGAGACCCCATTCTACTCACACACAGAGCGCCTACAAATGGGTACCCAGACATCAAAATGTTGGAAACTGCTAGATTGAAGTGGGAGGAGTAGTGAGCAGAAACCAAAATGACGCCCAAGCTGGAAATCATCAGGCAACACAGGATCTGGATAGTCTATAAGAGAGAAGAGGGAAAATTCTAGAACACACTTTAAACAGATGAAAGTCATTATTTGAATGCATGCACATCGTGAATTATAAAGAGTATAAAAACATAAGGTATAATTTGTCATATTAAAAAGGAAAACAATGTTACAAGGTGCAAAGTTATTATAGCTAACCTCTTTTCTTTTTTGATAGGATTGTTAAACTAGAAAATCAGGAAGTGACCATAGGCACATAACTTTATTTTGAAGATGACATTGGACAAATCTTTTTTTATTTAATTATTTGAAATGTAGAAGGAGAAAAGTTTTCTGGACAGTAGTCCTGTTAGGTGGAGAGTAAACTTTGCCAGGGAGGGTTGATGAAGGCCTTGATTTCAATTGAAATCAAATAGAGCAGGTCATCTCTACTGCTGCAATTCATCTTATTTTATTCGTCATTGGATTTTAATAATAGTTATTTTTATAATACCAATAATAATAATAGTCTACATTTGTTGAACAGGCTCTACATTCTGGGCACTATTCATCTCATCTTTCTTACAGATGAGGAAAATGAGGCACGGGAAGTTGTAATTTGTACAAACCAGCACAAATGGCCAAATGGAGGAACTAGGATTTTAGTCATTAGCTTGATCTAGAGCCCACATTTTTCCCCACCATTTAATTCATATGCAATTAAAAGATGATGCAAATATAGGAAAAATAAAGTTAAAAGAAGTCAACCATTCATACGATTAATATTGACCTCTTGTGTGCCAGGAATCAAGGAATAAATCAAATGAGTATCATGGCCATTGGGGAGCTTATATGTACTATTTCCTTTACAGACAAGTTCCATGGAAGGCAGAATGGAGTTAAGAGCAAAATAATAGGACATGAGGCCTGTGAAGTGCTGGAAGCATTGTGCAAACTATGTAGGGCTTTGTAGGCTTTTTTTTTTTTTTTTTTACCAACTTTGCTTTTGATTCTGAGCAAAAAGGGAAGCCCAATGGGTAATTTTGAGTAAAGAGATTACTTAACACTTTAAAAGATCACTCTATCTGCTGCTTTGAGAATAGGTTATAAGGAAATAGGGCAGAGAGATTAATAAGGAGGATATTGCAATAATTCACGTGGGAGATGATGTTGACAGTAGAGGTAGGGAGAAGTAGTTGGATTCTAGATGGACTATGAAGATGAAACTTATAGGAATCGCTGAAAGTTTGAATGTTCGAATGTGGTAAGAAAGGAAAGAATAAAGGTTGGCTCCAAGGGTGTTGGCCTGAGCAACTGAAATTGTGAAGTTGACATAGATCTGAGGTGGGAAATACTGTATGAGGAGTGGGCTTGGGAGGAAGATCAGAATTCCAGTCTGGAGCAAGTTAAGGGAGAGATGTCTAGCAGACATCCAAGGGGAGATGCTCATAGGCTGTTAAATATCTGAGTCTTGCGTTTGGAGGAGAGATCGAGGTAAGGAATACAGTTTATTTTTTTCAAGCATGAGTGAAGATGACATTTAAAGCCATATTAATGGATGAGAGTGCCACTGGAGCAGATATACAAAGAGAATAGAAGCAAAGACCTAGCTCTGCAGCATTCCAATTTTGGGGTCAGGGAAATAAATAGAAACAGTAAAGGGGGTGAAAAAGGACCAGCCAAGGAGGAAGGAGGAAAACCAGAAGGGTGTGATGTTCAAGAAGCCATGTGAATAAAATATTTTAAATAGGAGAGAATGCACAAATTGAGGGGTATCACTAGATAGAAGATATTCCTAGTATTGGAGAGGAGAGAAAGGATATATGGACACAGATGTGGGTAACTGGAGATGTGTGGCAGCTTGCGGACAATCATTCTCTCCGGATTGCCTCAATGTTTTTAGTGTTACAGGAAACAAAACAATTGATGGAGAACGAGGGCAGGGAAAAATCCTTAGAGGTTTGAGAGGGGAAAGTATGAAATAGTTTTCTGGGGTCATAGGGAAGTAAGTGGATGAAAAAAATATATACTTTTTAGGCAGCATTAACAGTCCATTTGAGGTTATGGTCACAAATCTAAAGTGCTATGTGTGTATGTGCATGTGTGCCTGTGTGTGTGCATATGTGTGTGTGTGTGTGTGTGTTCAGCCAAAGTCAGCTGCCCACATGCAGGTATGGAGTAGGCAAATGGTCAGAGAGTTAGACTTAAACCAGTGTTTCCATTTGCCTGAAGAGTTTGCTATAGGGAGATGAGGGCATGGCTGTCAAGGGTGCTCATGAGAGAGAGAGTGAGCCACAGGATCTTGGCTGGGTGAGGAACAAAGTGAGCATATAAAGAAGCGAGGTTTTGTGAGAAAAGGATATAATCAATGAGTCTCAATGAAGTTAAAGAAATTAGAG
>VSMD01113286.1:0-16029 GCA_008750895.1 Mirza zaza
TCCCCAAGTCCGTGGCTACTCCTGGGCCTCTGTCAGCAGGCCAGACCACACGCCACCTGGCCTCCCCTGGCTGTGATGCCGGCGGGGAGGTTCCCTGCGCAGGAACGCCACCTGTGCTGGGCGCACGGCCTCCCTTTGGGGGGAGGGTTGCCCTCTAGGATGCTGATCTGCCCCTGAAGGCACACACACCTCAGCAGGCTGTTCACGTATATCCCTTCTGTGCCCCGGGCAATGCGAGGCCTCGGTGCACGGGATGTGGTCTGCAGGTCTGACCTCTGGGTCCCAGAGTTCAAACTTTGTCCCCCCCAGGGAGATGAGTGCCTGTCCCAATTCACCCACAGGGAGCCCAAGCCGGGTCTATGTCTCTCAACCTCAGGCTCTGCCCGGTTCTCCTGGGATCACCGTGCCAGCAGCACCTGGTAGGGCTGGCGGGCAGAGAGCTCACAGTCTGAGTTCCCCTTAGTCAGCTGTTGTAGGGCCCCAAAAGTGAAGGTCCCGTTCCCTGGAGGTGCCATATTTTTAATGCCAATATAAATAAAATTTTCTTTTATTTGAAATCTTTCCACTTTGTTGATGTAGCTGTTTATTGCTACCTTCTTAGTACTGATTTTGATGTATTCCATAGGTTTTGGTAAATTGTACATCCATTTTCATTTGTTTCAATAAATTTTTTAATTGCCTTATAATTTCCTTATTGGCTCATCGTTGGTTTTGGAGCACATTGTTTAATTCTCCTGTATTTATACAGTTTTCAATATTACTCTTGTTACTTATTTTTAGGTTTTTTCCCCATTGTGGCAAAAAAATTCAATTTGATTTTATTTTCAATATTGTTTGAGATTTTTTTTTCTAACATATGATTTATTCTAAAGATCTGTTTGCTCACTAGGAGCATGTGTGCAAGGGGATTTCAAAAATTCATGGATAAATGGAAGTAAACTATAAAAATATGGAATGCAAACTTTATTTCTCAACATAACTTATATCAAGGTCAAGATACGTTTCTCTGCAATGACACAGGATATTTAGTCCATTCCTAAAAACTCAGGGAATTTGGAATTTAGCCATGCCCATGCAGTCTTTTTACATTATTGACTGAACAAAAGGGTTTCCTTTACAGATACTTTTAAGATTAGGAAACACAGAGGAGTCAGAGGGAGCCACATAAGGATGGTGAGTTGGATGGCTAATGATTTCCCACTGAAACACTCCCGACATTGCACCTGTTTTATGAGAGGGTGGGCAGGAGCATTTGTGTGTGGGAGAATAGCTCTGTGGGGTGGATCGCCCAGGCATTTCTCTGCTAACACTCTGGATAAATTTCCCAAACACTCTCACTGAAAGATGAGCCGTAATTCCTGGAGAGCCCTTTGCACAGCTGCCTGTTCTGAGGTCTTCTGCAAGAGGGGCGGCTTGTGCCGATTCCTGCAGGTGGGGCTCAGCATCCTTGGGTTTGTGGGTAGAACAGATTTCATCTGGAGCTCCCGACCCTTGACCTGGGAAACCAGCTTCTCCAAATGCCAACTGTGCCTATGTCATTCTTCTGCTAGGCTCAGAGCAGATGGGCACAGTAAACATCTCCGTGGACCATGGAGGCAGAAGACATATTCATATTTCAGGCACCTGGACTTTTCAAGATAAGCCAGACAGATACCACATCTCATGCTTCTTTGAAGTGTTCAGTCATATTCACTGTTGGGGGGAAATGTGGGTGATAATGGAGCTTCCTGGAGAGAATGAGTATTGGCCCTGATTCCCTTTCATCTCTACGCGCACAGAGATGTGGTGTCCCTAGTACGCCGCCTCCCTAGTAAAGAAGATAGAATATAAATACAAATGTGAATGTTCATGGCCATGGCCTCTGATATCTGACATGCTAGTGGGAATGAGGAACGTGATTCATTCTTGGCTTTCAGTTGAAGAGGTAGAAGGTCTACACCTGTGGTGTGCAGTATGGAATCCATCAGCCACATGTGGCTATTTAGCACCTGAACTGGGCTTACCAGCGTGGAGATGTGCTGCCAGTGTAAAAGGCACACTGGATTTCAAGGATGTCATTATTAACAAACCCACAAAGTGGGTTCAATGTTGCTCGCCCCACAAAAATCCAATTACTGAGACAATGAGATGTCAGGGAAGAAAGGATTTACTGCAATAGACACGTCCTTTGGGAGTGAGAGGTATGAACTGCCTCCAATCCACCTCCCTGACCAACAGGGTCAGGGGTTTTTCTGGAGGTGAAATGAATAATGCATGAGGGGAGTGAGCATCATTATATGTGTTGGGTGGAGTGTGGGTCACGTGAGCCCAGTGAGCCATCACACTAGTACTTACGTCCCAGGATCAAAAAATGGTGGATAAGTCCCTCCCAGGGTGAGGATTTTAGTATTATAATGAGCTAGGGCTTAATATTGGTCAGTCTTTCAGCCTTGTGTGCAGGCTCAGTGGGTCTTTGGGCACAATCTGTGGTGGGGTGTCACTTATCTTGTCTTCTTTGGACAAACAGGTGGTGCAAGGCTTTGTAGGTACCTCGTGGCTGCAAGGAGTTTCCCCCATTTTCTGGGAAAGAAACTCAAAAGGGAATGCATCGGTGCAACAGAACATTACCAAGTTCTGGTCAGCAAATCTGACCAAGAGCTCTCTGTTTATTTTCTGCCTGTTTTGAGACTGTAGCTGCTAATCTAGAGGGCTGAGATAAAACTCACTGTAAAGAACTGCCATTCCCAGCCACAATGTGAGCAATGAAAATTCATTTGAAATATGAGGTGCTATTGAGAAAACGTTTGCTTGCTTATGGAGCCGGTTACATAATAAGACAAGAGAACACAGCTATCTCATTGGAGACGTTTTAACTTTGATTAGATGTTTCATTGATAATATTTTGGTTCTTAAAATAATTTATTTATTTATTTATTTTTATTTTAGCGTATTATGGGGGTACAAGTGTTAAGGTTACATATATTGCCCATACCCCCTCCCCCCTCAAGTAAGAGCTTCAAGCATGTCCATCCCCCAAATGTTGCACATCTTACTCGTTGTGGTTGTATATACTCATCCCCTCTTCCCCCCTCCCACCCTTCCAACACCCGATAAATGTTATTCCTGTATGTCCACTTAGGTGTTGATCCGTCAATACCAGTTTGCTGGTGAGTACATATGGTGCTTGTTTTTCCATATTTGAGATACTTCACTTAGTAGAATGGGTTCCAGCTCTATCCAGGAATATACAAGAGGTGCTATATCAACATTGTTTCTTAAACCTGAGTAGTACTCCATGGTATACATATACCACATTTATTAATCCACTCATGAATTGATGGGCACTTGGGTTGTTTCCACAGCTTTGCAATTGTGAATTGTGCTGCTATAAACATTCGAGTTCAGGTGTCTTTTTCATAAAGTGACTTTTGATCTTTTGGGTAGATGCCCAGTAGTGGAATTGCTGGATCAAATGGTGGATCTACTTGTATCGCTTTGAGGTATTTAGATAGTTTCTTTTCATTTTGCTTCCTATGACCACCTGATAATTTATAATTACATATGGAGGCCACATTATATTTCTTTTGATAATGCTGATCTAGACCCAGAGAACCCCCAACCTGCACCCCCAGCTTACCAACATGGTTGTGACAAATCCCCCAATTGAAACTGAGGGTCCTAATAAGGCAAGGGGGAAAACAATTCACCTCCTTTAGGGCATCCAGCCATGACTTGGTTCTGGACAAGAAAGACCCTCTCATTCCCCAGCCCTGGGATTGAAATGTCTCAGTCCTGTCTACAGCTGCCAAGACCAGACACCAGCATCCCTAAGTGCACACATGAGACCGGGCATGCAGTTGGCTCAGATGACACTTGCTACGTTAATATGTTACTCATTCCTTGGACCTTATTCTCTCATGTTTGCCCTTGTCCAGCAATCTGAGAAGTAAACACTTCTATATGATTTCACTCACTTCTCCTCCCTCCACTAGGTTCTCCTGTGGCCACTGCAGCATCCAGACACAATTGGGTTCTGCAGGAAATCCACAGACAGGAGGCTTGTATGTGGAGGTGCCTCCCCCCTGTTCACTCACATTCTGCCTCTCCTATGATTCAGTCATATTTTGATTAATTCTGGGGACAACTACATTTTTAATGAAGGCTTAAAAGTCACTACAAACCAAGGAGAACATTTTATCCTGTGAGTCTCTTTCTATTAACATAAACAAAATATTACCTTCCTATACTCTGGATTACATTGTCAATTTGATTCTGCTGATGATAAGATTTAGAGTGAGAACAGAAATTTTTGTAACAAAATATTTGACATCCATATTATTTATTAATATTATTTTATATTGTCCAACAGTTTTATACATTTAGGGGATACATTGCGACGTTTTGATGTATGTTTACAATGTGGAATGATGACATCAATCTAATTATTCATCACCTCACTTATTGTTTTCATGGTGAGACACTTGAAATGTACTCTTTTAGCTATTTTGTAATGTAAATGTTTTTAACTATATTCTTCTTGTTTAACTGAGAGAGGAGTATCACTATGATGAAGACAGTGATGATAAGAATTCTGGCTGAGAGGGCACATGTTCAACACACGTGTCAGTAGGGCCATCACCTATGCCACTGCAGGCGTCACCAATCCACCTGTGGCCATCCCTGCAGGCATCACTAATCCATCCTAGCACTCCTTGGAAACTCAAGTCAGCCTTGCTGGCTGAGCTGAGTGCACCTCCAGGAGCCACCTGTTTGCCATCTCTGTATGTTCTTGTCCTGTGCTGGATCACATCTGATGAGCATTACCCCAGTGAAGCCTCAGATCATACAGGGTGATGGGTGCTGCTGTTGCCCCATGTACAGATGGACAAGGAGGTGTCAGTGTCTTTCTTTTTATGCCATGATAACCAAAGATTATTACTAATAGATATGCAGATCTGGCCAGGTGGGTATTGGAGGGGCTGACTGGGATGTTACAGACAGAAGGAAAGGTGAGTGCTGATTGATCAAAGCCTAACACTTTCCTTACATTTGGGCTTCTAGGGACTCATCCACACCCTTTATGCTAAATTGCAGGTCTTCCTCTGACTGTGCCTGGCAGGCTTGGAGCTCAGAGGATGGACGAGTTTGCTTCTCAACTCACAGATTCATTCCTTCACCATTTAATCCTTATCTAGTACATGCCATGGGCTACATACCAGCAAGTATTCACATCAATGTGCCTCACGATACTCAGTAATGAAGCCCAGAGCCTTGCTCATTCATTCATCCATCCAGCATCCATTTATCAATACAATTGTTGGCACAATATTCACTGAGGTCATGCTGGGTTCAGTACTGAATATGTACTGTGACCACTTGGAAGGCCTCATGGGTCATTGCAGATGCTGGTGACACAGTGTGTGGTGCCTTTCTGTGCCAACATCCCAACAGATTTCAGACCCAGATGTTACTTCATGCTGGTAAGATGGCGGCAACATTCCCAGGCTTCTCATATGATGACAGGGAGGGATCAGGGTGTATCATTTTTTCCAATATTCTCTATGCAGCAGTCATCTTGGTTTGGGCTGGGAAACCTACTGCCTGCACAAATGGATTTCCTCTTACACTTCCATCTCGGATGAAAGCCCAGTACTGATGTGACTCACCCCAACTCACCTTGCAAACCACTTTAGGTTTGGCCCATGTCCCTTTTTCAAATTGTGAGTTCATTGCTCTGCCATACAGATGGCCTGTAATTAGGGCACAGGAGCTTGTTGTATGTTAAAATGAAAGACTCACTTAAAAGAAACCCTAGTCCCCAAATCACAGAACCGCCCCTCCCAATCACCCTGCTCATCGCCCACACCCCAGGCCATGCCCAAGGCTGGGCACTTTGGAGAAGCAAGCACATGTCAGACTGGGTGATCATTCTTGAGTAGACATGTATGTGAAATGTGGGTGCACCAGCTGCCTCCAATGCACCCAGTCACTGCAGAAGGACCAACAGGGGAGACTCTACTGTGTCCCTTTTGCTCTGTGGTCTCTCAGTACAACATCAGACACAACTGGAAGCTGGTAGCTGGTCTCCAGGATCAAGGATCTGGGCCCCAGCTAGGAGCTACATAACAGATGGACCCAGGATGGCAAAGGTCCAAGGTGAGGAACCCGCCTTGCCTGCCCGTTCCTGATTGAGAAATCAGGGATCATGGCCATTGCAATTGGCTTTCTTATAAAGCTGGGAATTATCTGAAAATGTTTGTATTTTTCAAGTCTGTTCTGTTCCTATATCTGTGGTTGGCAGCCCTCAGTGAGTAGAATCCCTTTGTCATTGCTGATAAGGACCTATTTCCTAACCTGCCACTGGCACAGTCGTCATCAGGACACACTGGTTTCCTCTGAGCACAGTTATTTAACAGAGATTGCGACACACAAGGCCTGTGCCGTCCTTCCCCACCTCCTCTAGGCTCTAAATGCCTGCCATGGCCACGGTGCTTCCTGCCGCACCCACACCTGAAAGGCATCTCTGTACACTGGGGAAGCACTTGCCTCTGTTCTTGAGTGTTTCCGAAGAGATTTGACACAATCTTGTCACTTCTACTACACTTGAGTATAGTAATGTTACTTGTGTAACATTAACACATGTGTGTCTGATTATTTGGGAAAGAATGGTTGGAAGACACACAGGAAAAAACAAAATTAGGTTTTCAAAAATGACACTTCCCCTTAGGTCATGCATTTACTTTTTCTGTGTTTCCATATTCACTAATTACTACATAACTGACATGAAACAGGATCTTAGTTAACTTGGGTTATCAAGTCTTTACTAGGAATTTCAGAAAACATTTTTTTTGTGTAAAAATGTTATCAACTGTGAAAGAGCAGAAATAAACTGAGTAGGGTAATGAGATTTGGGCCACCGCTGCGGGCAGGACCTGTGGAGTGTCCCCGGAATGCTACTCTCCTTCCTTGCCACAGCCGTGGGTAGTGGCCATGGATGTTGGCACAGGCAAATGCCAGTTCCTTACTTTCAATGATCTGAGGAGCATTTGAGGTGGCATTTCAAACACAAAGAGAAAGAGCATTGGATGAAGGCTCAAACAGAATCACAAAGAGCACGCTTAGACATCCAGCCCTGCCTCCGGGGCTCCCCTTGCTCACTTGTGGCCACCATTAGTGGGCATCATGAATAGATGTGGGAACCAGCAAAGAATGGGGTCTGGTTGTTTGCAAAGAACCCATTTCTCTACAGTGGAAGGTGCATTCCTTTCAAACCTTATATTCCAGACTGTGAATTTGTGAAAGGAGAAGCACATCTTTGCCTGCCTAGGATGAGGACTGTCCTCCTCAAGGGACCCAGATTGCATTTGATGGGAACTTTTCTGGACAAGGACATTGTACATATTTCCTTTTTTGATATTAGCACTGGAACCCATATCTTCACATCCACAAAAAAAATTGGCTCTTGAGCCTATTCTTTGCTCGTTGGGGCCCAAATAGTGGTGATGTAAATACTCCAAGTCCCTGCGCCTGAGGAATCTTGGCACTGCAATTGCTCCAGAAAGTCCTGGGGAGCAAAGATGACTTTCTGTCCTCAAGAAAAGAAACACAGAGTAACTGCTGAGTCCCTGTGGTTAATGAGATTTCTGTTGTGTTCTCACTTTATAAAATGTTAAAGCAGAAAAACATAGACCCAAAATAAGAATTTTTTATTTCAACATATTATGGGGGGCCCATGATTTTTGTTACATGGATACACTGTGTAAGGCTGAAGTCAAGGCTTCAGAAAACTAATTAAAAAGGAAACACATACTAAATATTAAATATTGGCATTGACAACCAGCTTGCTCTCAGTGAGCTTAATAAACACTAGAGATAACCGGATAATATACAAAGCACAAGGTCAGTTTGTCAGAGTGGTAAAATGTTAACAGTTGGGGAATCTGATTAGATATTTTTCTGGAAGAAAAAAATTGAAAAAGAGAGAAAAAAAATCGGACCAAGGTGGAATTTCAAATCAACTGTTTTAAATATTAAAAATAATTAAAAATGATAGGTATTTAAGTTCTTAATTTTTAGTTAACATTTGATATTGCTAATTTTTTAAGGTAATTGTTATATTTTATTACATGTTTTTAGGTTATAAAAATATAATAAAACAGTGTATATAAAAGAAAGATTTACTTTTCTACTTATGTGTAATGATTTGAGAAATTGTTCTTAAACATAAAATTTAAATGAGAATTCTTGGTATCATCCCGCTGCTGTATGAAGGAACATGAAAAGAATAATTATAAATTAAATAATTAAATATGATTTCATTCTGTTTATATGTCTGGAAACACTATAGAGTTTCTCCAAAATTATCAAATTCATAAAAGGATAAACATAATATCATTTGATGACTATGAAATGAATTCTTATAAGATGCAAAGAATGAACATAAAATTATGAAGAAATATCATCTATTGACAAAAGTAACCACGAATAAAAAGTACTCCAGGACCAACTTCTGTAAGGTATTTCTAAACAACCCAATTAAGAGGAAGCAAGGTGGTTATGGTGGCTCCATTTTAGTTCTCGTCATGTGTCCCCAAACCCCACAGTAGGTTGGGGCTAGGAACAAAATGAAAATAAACATATTTTAAAAAAATAAAACTGAGCAATTCACGTATAGAAAGCATGTACTCCAAAAAGCTACTGGAAGTCCTTTGCCCTGGTGATGAGAACACCATGGGAGAGACATTTACTGTAAAGAATCATGAGCTTTGAACCATAGTCATGGCAATCATGCGGCTACCTGTGAAATCTTTGTTTTCATTGCTATTTTCATGGCAGCGAAGATAATAGCATGTCATGTGTGTTATAACATGTATAGAATTAATATATGTAAAAACAATAGCATAAAGTCAGAGAGCATGTATGGATTAACACCATATTAAATTCTGACATGTTCTGTGTGGTGTTAGCTAGTCGTCCTAATTAGACATAATACTTAAGGAAACATTAATGGGATGCCTACAACAGCCGCATACCGTGTTATCCCGAAAATAAGACAGGGTCTTATATTTATTTTTCTTCAAGAAGACACCCTACAGCTTATTTTCAGGGGATGTGTTTTTTTTTTAAGTATGGTACAAAAATCTACATTTATTCAAATATAGTTAAGTCGTCTTCTTCTGGAACATCATCATAACTCTCCAAACCCCGAATTCCATCCTGAATTTCTTGCGACTTTATTTCCTTTAGAACCATTGTCCCCAATCTCTCACGTCGAGCCATAGAGCTCTCATGGGGCAGATGAGAGGGGCTGCTCGTCTTCTTTCCCACTCTGCAACAAAATGCATGGGCTGTGCAGATCCGCTGCGTAGCCACGCCCATCACTAGGTCTTATTTTCGTGGTGGGGTTATATTGCACAAATGCTTAGAAATCATGCTATGGCTTATTTTATGGGTAGGTCTTATTTTCGGGGAGACACGGTAGTTATACCTCATTAGCATCACATAAAAATAAATAACTGGTATATTTAAAATATCAGACTATCCCCAAAGAATCTGAAAAGAAAATCAAACTGGGAAAAAACATCGGACAGAACAAACAGAACAAAGTCTCCAGCTTTGATTTTCAGGAGTGAAAAGTAAAAATCCAGACAAATCTGCAGAGGGCAGCTTCCTACAGCCTCTGTCACATTTCTTCATCCAGTGAAGCAACAGGATCTACTGCAGGTCAAACGTAAAGAAAATCTGCAAGGTTCTCAGAGACCAATCCATCGCACACCATCGTATCTTGCATAATGGTCAGCGTTTTGGAAGAAATGCGAGTGAACTGCAGATGCAAAATAATTAGAAAGGCACATGCACAGTGTTTAAGGGTTCTTATCTGCATTTGTGAGATAAAATCTCCACCTGCCTGGCGTGAAACTTATCTGGACCCACACTGAACTAGGTACCAATGTATGGCAGGTATCAGCTTTATCCACATGGAGGTAAATTTTGTGGAAATTCTCAAGTATCCTTGCAAAATGGCAATTTGCTTTAGACAGCTCCACTGGCAGAGGGAAATACCATTTTTTCAATAATGCCATGGATTTTTTTTTCAGCTTATAATTTAAAGAATAGACTGTCACATTCCCCCACGGAGCGCCAGTATCATGTTGACTTTCTAAGACCACAGTGGATTTTATGTAATAATTTGTACTTAGTAAATGGTTTTACAGAATAGCATAATAGTGACTATTATTGAAACTATCTTATACATGTTTAGCATTTCAACTGCGGTTATGGCAACTCAAGAGCAGAATCTGGGAGTTCTGGGATCACTAAGGATCTGCACGAAGGGACAAACGGTGGGAACATGAAATGAGAACATCGGTTGTACGCATCAGCCACACACGGGCATCCGCAGCAGCAGTGATATATGAGGTAAGATAGAGTTCAGCGTGTAGAAGACAACAAAGGCGACCACCAGCATCAGGACAGTGTGGGTGGCTCTGGTCTCCGGGGGGCACCACTGGTGGTGGCTGGTGGTGTGGACGTGCTGCAGTCTCAGGCGGTGGCTCTGTAGGAGACGCACCATGGAGCCGCTGGTCCAGACCATGAGGCCAATGAACACGGCATCAGGAACTGACCGCAAGAAGACGATGCCTGAACGCTGATGGGAGAACTGGCAGAGCCAGCTGCCTTGGGTGTCAGCACCACTGAGTGTGTCCTGTGGAGCGGTGGTTTGCATGGGCACATGGAGGTTCCTTGAGACACCAAACACCCAGCAAGCACAACAAGAAGCAGTGACGGTATCGGGGGCTCTTCCTCTGAACAGCGACCTCTCCCTTCTCCTGGGGGTGACAGTGAAGAACCGATAGGTGCTCTGGACACAGGTGGAACACAAGGTGGTGCTATGAGCCACCAGGAAGGTGGGACGGACAAGTTTACATAGAAGACGGGGCAAGGGTTTCCCTGGGAGAAAAGCCACCACCATGTGAGGGATCCCTGTAGTGAGAAGGGCCAAGGAGTTGGCCACAGCCGTGTGGGTGAGAATCACGTGTGTGGGCCTCAGCCTGTGGCCCAGCCTCAGTGGGGTGACATTGTGGAAGAACAGAGTGACATTGGCCAGAGTCCCGACCCCACTCTGGAAGAGAATGAGGGTTTTCAGAGCCACTTCTCCACTGGTTCTTAGGGCATTGTTCTGAAAAGACACAAAGAGAGCTTCAAGGCCTGGGAGCAACTGTGCCAACGCTGGTACCGAGATTTCTCTCCATTATCCGACCTGGTATAGGACGTCTGGGCCTTATAATCTTCCCAGTGGGAGACACTTCATATTCCACAAGAGAAGCTGCACCTGCAGACACAGCTCTCATACCAACATGAACCTCACAATTATACTTGTGTATTATTTCTACTTACTTTTATATTCTGACTTTCCACCGAACGTCCAATCCATTCTTTCAGGGCCCATCTTGTCTTGTTACACATGGAGGCGACATAGTAAGTACTAAAGACATTGGTGCTTTATAAATGATTATATGAAATGAAACAACCACAAAACGCACCATATGATCCTGAGAATACATGAGCTTCCTGATTGTTATATTAATGCGTTAAGGAAATAAAATGAAAAATCTTAGAAGAATTATAAAATTATCAACTTAATTTTAAAAAGGGAATCAGTTGTCAACTTTTGAGACCTCTTAATATTATTTGTCAGAGTGATAAGATACAAGGGACCTTAGATAAGTCAACAGGCCTCTGAATTCGTAAGTGATCCTAGAATATACTCAGTTGTTCTGTTCAGTAGAGATCAGATGCTTATTGTCCACAGTGCGCTAGTTGTTAATAGATCCCAGATATTAAGTAGAAATGCTGAGATGTCAGATCTTGGAAGCTATTCACAAGTGGCCTTCAGTCAACTTCAGGCCACACAAAAATTTAAGTATCATACTTAGATCCATTGCACAATGGTTTTTAAATTTTTTTTTTAATCAGACATGTTGTTTGCCTATTTACTTGGCTGTAGTATCTGAAAAGAGGTTCTCAGGCCAGAAACCTGAGCTCAAAACCACCCATAGCACATGTGGGTGTCACACTAAAGCAGGATTTCATCTGAGCCCTTGTGAGTGATCTAGAAGATTCTGTGAGCTACAGCACAAAGGTCGACATATTCTCACTAGAGGAGTAAAGTCTTCCAGACACATTAATCTTAATGATTACTGCAGGATCCAGAGACATTGCCAGATACAGAAGTGAGATGTGAACTCCAGACAAAAGCCCAGCATTACCAATATTCCTTGCCTCTCAGGGAACTCGGTCCCTTCTGAAACTCCAGTGTGGCAGGCACAGGAAGGGCCCAGTGAAGAGCTGCAGCCACCAGCTGGGGATTCCCCAGACCTGGGTCTCGCCCTGGCTGCCCCTCTCTGCGGCTGAGACATTGGAAGTCACCCTTGCACTCTCAGAACCTCCTTTTCTGACTGTGTAAATGGGATAATAAAAGGACCTGAGGTTAGAGGCAGGAGAAAAGTTTGTAAACATCCAGCATCTGGAGCCAGACAGCTCCCAACTCATCTCAAATCACGTACTTATTAACTGGGTCCAACCTGGGGTATCTATTCACTGCTCTGTGCCTCTGTTTTCTCATTTAAAACATAAAATAATTATTAATGTAATTACAGGGCATAAAAATGGTGTGAACACACAACGTGAGTTTTCTGATCACATGTGGTCACACACGACAAAGTTCCTTAGTATACGCAGAAGCTCCCCCTGCAGTTTCTATTTCTGTCTCATCTGTGTCACTCACCGCAGCCATGGGCATCTGGAACAACCACGCAGTGGACAAAGTGCACAAGTAGGTCAGTTGACTTTCAACAGTCACACAATTTTGATAGACTCAGAAATTAACTGATGCTCTTCTCTTTATTTTTTACTCCCCTTGTTGCTCCATGTTCTGGAAAGACAGAGGGCTTTTAAACATTTATTTAGAAAGATTAAACATATGCAGGACACACACACACACACACACACACAATATAGAACACACCAGAACCATAACCCAGGAATCTTAAAATGTTTGGAGAACCCCTACAATGACTGCATCATACTGGAGAGGGAATTGAGAAGAAAAAAACGTCTGTTATAACCTCTGATATTCTGTGTTCCTTCTCTCTGCTTCTCTCTCTCTCTCTCTCTCTCTCTCTATCTCTCTCTCCCACCCAACCCCCATGTGTGTGATCCTGGGTGTTATTTTATGTTTTAAGATTTTAAAGTTATGACCCCGCTCTGCACGTCAATTTGTTTATCTGCATCCACAGCCAATGCTAGTTTGCTGGTCTGGGGTGGGTGAGAGCTCTGGGCTCTAGTAAGCCAGGGCTTGGCTCAGTTTTTAAGAGGCTCCAGCCTTCTTTTTCTCATTGCCCGAGGCTTCGAGGAGTAAGGATTTGCAGCAAACCTCCCTACTCTAGTGCAACCCTGCAACACTCCCCAGCACTCTCCCACAGTCCACCTGCCAAGTCAGGGCATGGACGCCCGCTCAGGGTGAGGCAGGGTCAACACCTGTCCTGAACAAGCTTCTGCTCAAGCTCAGCTCTGAGCTCCTCTCCTGTTGGACACCCCTCCCCTCTACCCTGAGGTTGAACATGTGGAGACACTCACCGGGCTGGTCTGGGCTCCAGAGCTCTGTGCAGTGAAATGTCACCCAGGAATAGCCTGGAGCAGCCAGGTCTGTAGTTATAGAGACAGGGCTCCTGCACCTGACCCCCTACAGGGATCTCATTATCATGTCATCTGTAGCACCAGTGACATTGTCATTTGGGAGACTGGGGCATCTCCATGAGGAGCTGACCTTATCCCCAGTGCAAATCCACCCTCAGCCACCTCTGGTGACAGTGGTAACTGTTGGCAATTAGCCAGAAGGTCCTAGTGAGCCGCTGAAGAGAAAGCAGAGAAAGTTTTCTATGTTCCCTGTGGGAGAAGCTAAAAGTTCAGAACCAATGTTGTTATCAGGGTGGAGCAGACACTCTTAGGTGGTCAGGGCTCCTTTCCTGTTTCCTCAGCGGGGCTGTTTCAAACCCGCTGCCGTTTCACTCCCCAAAGTCCTGCACCCCCAAGGTCCTTCCACACTGAGCGTCAGCCTGTGCTCCAGAGTCTGGATCTTCCTGTGACTTGACCTCCCACTCTTGCCACACATGTCCCCAGGTCTCTTCAGTGTGCAAACTACATGAGCGGGAGCCAGTGTTTCCCCCTCAGAACCCTCAGGCCACCTGGTGTCTACGTGGCTCTGCTGGGAGGTTGCAGTTTGCTTCCCAGGACACCCAGGGAGCCCTGCTTCCTCGTGGCTCTCAGCGATGTCCAGCTGTCCCTGTTTTCTGGAGGATTGGCCCCGGCAATCCTGGACAAATGTAACTAGGAAAAAGCAGTGATTAAGGCATGTAGAGATTTAACACTGCAATTCTTTCACATTGCTAGGCAGGAGTGACGTCCTCCTCAGAGTGAACTCTAAGCCTCCACCCCTCCAGCGAAGCAATGACTACGGCACTGCACTAGGGACAAGTGTGTGCCAACAGATTAGACAGCCCAGGGGATTTGGACAAGTTCCCAGCACACAGAAATTGCCAAAACTGACTCAAGAAAGGTAAAAATTTACTAGTTGTGTAACAACGGGGAGATTGAACCACCAAAACCTCCCAAGTATAAAGGCCCAGCACCAGATGGCTTCACTGGTAGATTTTACCAAACATTTAAAGAATTAACATCAACCTTTTTCAAACTCGTCTCATTAATAGTAGAGCAGAAACAACTTTCTCACTCATTCTATGAGGCATCACTACCCTATATTAAACCAAACACATCACGATAAAGGAAACTATACAGCAATATCCACATGAATACACCTACAAAAATCAGCAAAACAGCAGAAAAATCACATTCAGCTGCATATTAAGAGGTTACATTAATACCCCATGATAAGTGGGATTTATGCCATGAAAACAAATGTGGTTTCACACATGGAAATCTAACAGAACTGCCAGCACCTTTGCCCGTCTTTAAACGGTGAGGCAACACCTGTGTCTGGGAGGATCCTCGTGACCCTCGACAGGTGTGTGGTTGGGGAAAGTGGGCAGTGGAATCGGAGCCTTCCTGGGTCAGACTCTTGCTTATGCTGCGGTAAGGGTCCCCTGCCGCTGTGAAACAGAAAAGAAAGAAAACAGAAATAAATTCTATGGGAACTCTACACCAGGAACTCAGGTTATAAAACTGCTAACTTGCTTTATGACTTCTGTAACTTACTTTCTTACAAAGAACAGGCCTGCACCAGACACACAATTCAAGGCCGACATGCATGCCTGACCACTGCCTGCTCAGCACCTGCCCCGCTAGGAGTAGAGACAACTACATTGCATCTGTGCCCCTCACCCTTCCTAAACATGTATACAGGACTGTTTCACTCTTTGTTCGGGGCTCAGAATTTGGACCCTGTCCTCTGAGCCTCACCGGTGAATAAAGGCTGGTCTTCTCCCCGCCTGGTCTCTGGGCCAGTCCTTAGGAGAAGGGGACCCTCGCCTCCTGCCGCATCCTGGCGAGCCAGCCAGGAGGGCGTTCGGTTTACATGACCCAGGGCGCCTTAGGCTGCACCGCGGGGGTCCTCGGTTTCCCCTGGTGACACTTGCCACTGGGAGGTCGCCGGAGGCCGCTGTCGCCCCGAGTGGGAGTCTCGCCTGGACGACAGGAGCCCCGCCCGGAGCCCCAGCCTGGGCGCAGACCAGGGGAGCAGCGAGGCCCTGGCAGACGTCTGAACCGCGGTAGGAGCCCGGGCCCCAGCCCCACTCCGCTGACGGAAGGGCCTGACAGCCCCCGGACTCCAGGGTCCCCTAAGGCAGAGACCAGCCCGCCGGCAGGGCGGGAGCGTGCGGGGGGCCAGGCCGTGGACGGAGTGTGATGGGTCGGACGGGGGCGGCCCCCACCCCTCCACAGGCCGGGGCGAGTGTCGAGCTCTGACCCGCGGGACGGGGCCACCGCACAGGGCCCAGGGCCCAGGGACGTGACAGCCGGGTCGCCGGCCTGCCG
>VSMD01113289.1:0-20294 GCA_008750895.1 Mirza zaza
AAAAAAGGTCAAGTAGGAACAAGTAGCTTTATGTAGAAAAAACAGCTGCCTTTTTTCCCTTGGCCCAAATACTGAGTAATTCATTGAGTTTTTAAAATTAGGTACCCTCTATTGCTGAACTAAAAGTTGACACAGACTCAAAGTTAGATACAGAAGCAAGCATCTAAGAAATGCCTAGGTTTTTGCTGGTTAACAGGAAGTAGGCTTCAACGTACTTTATTATTGGTGGTGATGTAGCCATCTTTTTTTAACCTCCTCAGGATATCTTTTCGCTTATAGTATGTTTTTAAATGTGGATCATGTAGACTTTTATAGCTGGTCTCCAAAAGTCGGCAGTAAGGATCAGTCAAATTAAAACCATAAGAAGGTTGATAAAGCTGCAAACAGATTCGAAAGTATTACAAATGTAAGATGAATAAAGTCACACTTTTAAACATCAATTTGTTGAAATGTTTAGGATGTTCATTGAAAATAAAGCATGCAAGCAGAATCTGAAGTGAGGGAATACAGACAATGGACTGATTTGGGTAAACCTAACTGCCTTTCTCTTCCTCTGCCCTCCCAGACCTGTCTTAAGGCTGGAGGTGGCCTGCAGAATCCCAATTTGTGAACCCTGTGTTCGATCTGCCTGTAACCTCAACTTCAGTCCAATTCCTGGACACAGATGTTGAAAATAACTTTTGGGAAGGAGAGGAGGACAGTGCATGCCAGGATTTAGGAGCCAGATGGACAGAGGCACAGAGGTAGGAATCATCATGGTATGTGTGGGTGGGCAGGAAAGACCCCAACCTGTCAGAGTGAAGGCTCTGGTTTGGAGATAAGGCTGGATGCGGTGGGCTGGGAGCATCGCGATGAGGCCTTCTATTAATATCATTAAAGTGAGGTTTAGAAGCTTAAACCCTTTAACTCGTTTAACTCCACTTGGTGTGTGACATTGAAGTAGACATAAAACATAATCATAGCAAAGTGTTTCAAGTTTAACAGCAAGCTGAAAAGGGTAAGGAAAATCACTTAAGCACTATTAAATAGCAGTTTACCTTTTCACTTATATTTGTAGTATAGAATACACTATTGCTTCCTGGGATAACCGGCAGTTTGACCCCAAGAGGCAGATCCAGTAGGTGAGATGCCCCGACCTCTGGAAAGGGGTTTTTCTTTGTGCTCTGTCAGATACAATTGGAAAGTTTGTCCAGGAAGTATTCATTCTGTTTAGACCAACCTACTCCCACTTCAATGGGCTAATACCTCCAGATAAATCAAAGAATCACACATTCAGGGCTGAAGGAACCTGCTTGGCCTGGCCGGCTGACAGCCTGGAAGACCTCCTGGCTTCCCTGGGTCACCAGAACTATCTCTGGGCTCCGCCCTAGGCCACCCTGCCCAGTGGTGGCCAGTGGCAGCCCCAGCCGCCCTCTGTGGGGAGCCGGAGCAAGACAGTCAAGGACCCGCCCCGTTCCCTCCCCCTCGCCGAGATCTCCGCCCCGTGGGTCTGCCTGCCCACTCCAGACCCCACCCTGGGGCCAGAAGGGGGAAGAGAGGGGACTGGCCGCCACTCACGGTGCCACAGTGTTCCTTGTCTGCATTTAGGTTGCTGGCGGCCGCCTTTTTGGCGGCGGCTTCGACAGTCTTATAGCAGTTCCTGAGGTACAGCTCCATGGCCACCCGTCAGCCCCCAGGGGGCTGGGGGCTGGGGGCTGGGGGCTGGAGTCGAAGGCTGTTGTCCTGTCTTCTCTTCACACACACCCTTCTTGCCCTGTGCCCTGGTCAGGTCTGGCCTGCCGCCAAGGCCATGGTTACCAGGGTAACCTGTCCCCCAGGCCACGCCTCTCACAATGCTGTGCTCCAGGCTGGAGAGCTGATGTCCCCAAAGGGCGACAGTGTCGCCCCAATGAGCGTCACCGTCGGGGTGGGGGGGGGCTGCGGTGGGGGCAGAGGAGCAGCGACCACGTGGCCTTCCTGGACGCGCATGCGCAGGAGGCTTCAGTGCCTCAGAGTTGGGAAAGTGGTCCAAAAGTCTGGGTATAAGAGGACCACACTTGAGATTTTGTATCTCTCTGAAACCAATCCGGGACATTGAAACTAAACCAAATGTATCAAGCTTTATCCATGGATAGCTGCTTGTGCTATGATTTCAGTTTGATAAAAGTCTGTGAGTAGTTTTCATTAGGGCCAGAGGGCTGGGTTTTTACATCTACTCCTTTTATAGATGCTGTGGCCCTCCATGCCAATCCCACGCAGGACTCTTTGGTTTCTTCAAGGGTTCAATTCCTTCCTCTCTCATCTTTCTCTTTCCTGTCTTGGGCCCATGATCTCTCTTGCCCTGTCTTCTTTTACTCTCTGTCTTCTAGTTCTTTCTTTCTGCCTCCTCATTCAATCAGCTAACATTTATTGAGTGCCTGCCCTATGCCAGAAAATGCTAAGTGCTGACAATGAGTACAGTGATACAACAGTGAGTAAAACATACTCCCTGCCACCAACAAGCTCACTTGATTGAAAATATATGAAGGACTGAGACTACACCTGCTTGTCAGGAATTTGTACTTTGTCTCCATTATATATATATTAAACCTCTGAAAACTAATGACAAAGAAAAAATCTTAGAAGCAGCCAGAGACAAATGAAACATTGCTTACAGGAGAAAATCCATTCAAATGACTATTTCTCCTTTGAAACCATGGAGGTCAGAAGAAAGAGGCACAGCATACTTTAAGTGCTGAAAGAAGCAAATTGTCCACTGTGAATTCTATACCTAGTGAAAATATCCTCCAGGAATGAAGAACAAATAGAGTGCTATAGTTTGGATGTTTGTTTCTCCCTCAAACCTCATGTTGAAATTTGATCCCCAATGTTGGAGGTGGGGCTGAACAGGAGGTGTTTGGGTCATGGGGGAGGATCCCTCATGAATGGCTTGGTGCTATCCTCATGGTAATTAGTAAGTTCTTACTCATTAGTTCCTGCTAGAGCTGGCTGTTAAAAAAGAGCCTGGCACCTCCCTGCTCTCTTGCTTCCTCTCGCCATGTGATCTCTGCACACACTGGCTTCCCTTCATCTCCATGTCATAGATGGAAGTGGTCTGATGCCTTCACGAGAAGCATATACTGTCTCTGTGCTTCTTGTACAGCCTTCAGAACTGTGAAGCCGGTAAACCTCTTTTCTTTATAAATTACCCAGACTCAGGCATTCCTTTATGGCAACACAAATGGACTAAGATATAGATGCATTCTCAGATGAGGGAAAACTAAGAATGTGTTGCTAGCAAACCTATCTTAAGAATGTGTAAATGAAGCTCTCTAAGCAGAAAGGAAATGATAACAGAAGGTGGCTTAGAACTTCAGAAAGGAAAGACCCTAAGAATGGGTAAAAATATGTATAAGTATAATAGATAATCCTACTTTTCTTGAGTTTCTTAAATCATATCTGATGGTTTAATCAAAAAATATAACAGCATCTATTGTGGTTAATATATGTAAAGAAAATATTTAAGATAATTATTTTTAAAAAGTGGAGATGGTAAAGAAACATAAATGGAAATAAGGTTTCTATACTTCACTTGAAGTGGTAAAATATTAATACCAGCAGATTGTGGTAAGTCATACAAAATGTAATTGTTGAGATATTGGCTCATAAAATTGTTACTTTATTGTATTGCCCAATATTGCTATATTAGAGACAGAAATTATTTCAGGAGTTTTGCAGGGCTTTGTCCTGAAGGAATATGTGAACGTGTTAGTTTGCAAATGCAAGGCTGCCTGTCTTCTGGAGGGGATCTCAAAGGTCTGGTAGCAGCTGCATTCTAAGATGGCTTCTGCAATTTGAAACCTGTGGTTTTTGCCTGTTTTGAATGACAAGGCAGGTCTTCATGGAGCCACAGGATGAGAGCCAAACAAAGAGTGCCCAGCCTGAGAGACGGACACCTGTGGCTAAGAGCAATTAGCCAAAAGAGCCAAGTTCCTGCTTACTCCTGAGTATCTCTCTCAATCCACAGTAACAAGAAAAAGAAATATGGAGCCACTATATTTGTGTGTTACTCCTCTGTTAAGTGATAACTATCACTTAGAACTTAGAAGTTTGCCTTTGAAAGATTTTGTAATCGTTTGTTCACATAGATAGAGTTAAGGAATCCTTAGAAGCCCTTTGAAAACCTTTTAACCCCAAATGAACTACTTGTTATTATGTCAACCTGTTACCCCTGACAACCGATATCTGTAGTTATAAATACCTATGTGAAACTCCACTCCTGGCCTCACAATTGACAGGGACATTGTGGGATCCCTGAGTACCCTCGCTTTCCTAATTTCTTTATATAAATCTATAAAACTATACCTTCGTCTCTGTGTATTCTTTTATTTCCATTATTTTCTATATTCTATTATTTTCTTGTCCTTTGTGACTACCCCTGCCTAAGGGACCCGATTTTTCGTGGGGAGAAGTAGCTAATCTTCCTGGGGTAATGACATTAAGAGCAACCATTAGGAAAACTATGCAAGGTGATATATTCAAAACATTATAAATAAATCAAGATGGCTTTCTAAGAATGTTCATGTGTCCTACAGGTAGGCAAGAAAAGAGAAACAGAAGAATGCTAAACAGGGAAAACAAAAAGAAAACAAGTAGTAAAATGGCAGACTTAAGCCATAACATATCACGAATTAGTTTAAATGTAAATGGTCTAATCAGAGTAATTAAAAGATAGAGATTGGCAGAATCAATTAAAAACATGGTACTGACTGGCATTTCAGATAAAATAGGTGCAAGCAGAAAACTGAATAGAAACCAGTAATAATACCGGTAATATTTTGCTTTGGAGGGAATCACCTGTACTGTATAATAAAAGCACAATTTCCTGTAATGTTATATGCCTGCTAATAGTAGGGTGCAGAATGATGTTAGGTGGTGTATGAACATGTAAAAAAAATAGTTGTAGAGACAAGATGGTGGACAAGAAACACCTCCAGCCAGAGCATTTCTGCAAGGAGAAATTTTAGATTTAAGAGAAAAAAATAGACAAATATACATCAGATGAGGATCAGAAGGAAGGATGCCTGAACCAACAGGAGACTCCACTGGAAGAGGTTACGGAGCACAACTGGAAGGAGAAAGTCATGGGCAGGGATTAAGCCCTGAGAGGCTTGGAGACCAGTGAGAAGGGTAGGTGGAGCGGTTAAAATTTCCCTCCCTTGCATCTCAGACTGCTGGTGGGCTCCTGAGCTGCTGGAGAGCCCTGCTGACACCAGCCCAGAGACTCCTGCCACTATTGAGCAGAGAGCCTCTTGCGGACTGGACACCAGGCTTCCAGCTTTCTTGGGGTGCCTCCCACCCCACAGACCTGAGGTGGTCAGCAGGTGCTATATTGCTTCTCTACCCACTGGGTGCCTTTGTCTTCCCTAGGGGAGCTCAACTCCTCAGGATCCATTTTGCTCATCCCCACACAGACATTTCACAACTCTGGCCTAGACTGCAGGAGCCATAGTGGTCCAATGAGTTCTAGGAGATCTGTAGGACTCCAGAGCCCTGTCATTCTGGAAGGACTGCCTCTCAGAATGCTGTCCTTCCTCCACCTAGTCCTTCATTCTCCCCTTCCCTTCCCTTCCCTGTGGCTGCCTTGAGAGACAATTTAGCCACCACTCAGAGGCCTTTATAGGGAATGGGACTTGGACCTTTCTTTTTTGGGCCCTGCAGTGGACTGAGGGGAGCTTAGACTGTGAACTCCCTTCCTGCCAGTCATTCCTGATGCCACTTTCCTTGTACGTTTTTTTCTTTTTTTAGTGATCACCAGCCCACTACATCCTGCCCTGGGCAGGCCTGGGGTCCCAGGTGTAACAAGAAGTGAATTTCAATTTAGACCAGTGTTCCCCAACCTTTCTGGCACCAGGAACCGTTTTCATGGAAGACAATTTTTCCACGGACTGGGACATACTGGGGGGTTATTTTCAGATGATTCAAGCGCATTACATTTACTGTACACTTTATTTCTATTATTACATTATAATATATAATGAAATAATTGTACAACTGATAATAGATTGGGGACCCCTGGTTTAGACTGGAGCCCATTCCCTGCCTAAAGCTGCTATCTCTCAAGCATACTTAATGAGAACTGTTTCCGCACTGTGTTGGGCCACATCTCTGATCAGTGAGTGGCAGCTGCCAGGCTTGACTTTCTTGACCTTGTGTACCTGAGATATCTGTAG
The DNA here is from genome assembly GCA_008750895.1 of Mirza zaza. Taxonomy (NCBI): domain Eukaryota; kingdom Metazoa; phylum Chordata; class Mammalia; order Primates; family Cheirogaleidae; genus Mirza; species Mirza zaza. The sequence continues at coordinate 6,192 of VSMD01113289.1, forward strand.
GAGGAGGAAAGGAGGAGCAGAGGAGGTGGGGTGCATTCTGGAAAGTGTCTGCTCAATGTTTGGCTGTGGAATTTTCCAGAGATAGGAACGCGTGGGGCTAGACCAAAGGGCGGCAGTGTTGCTGAAGCAGGTGAGATGGCCTCAGGGGGGCCAGCTGTGTAAATCACTCCTAATTTGGGTCGCGTATCCATTTGCCTGGGCACATTAGAGCTAACCTTTTGCCTGGCACTCTCATCTTGGATACCAAGAAGAGAGGGGTGGGGAGAAGAGAGTTTAGAAGCTTATTTACTCAGTTCAGGTGAGAGCACAAATGGGAAAGGTTAGTGTTTTAAGTGAGGAAGTGGAGAGCAAGGCTCAGAGCTGGAGGCAGATATATTCCAGGATGTTTTGACAGTCCAAGAGGGCCTTTGGCAGATGTCGCTCCTAAAAAGAGATCAGAATGGCTGTGTGGGGGGACTTGCTATTCTAGATGCCAGTCTGAGAAAAGTTCCTTTTTTTCCCCTGAAGTCCTATTACTTCAATTTTTTTCCAATAATTCTTCTTATTTGGTACATCCATCAGGAGACTGATTTAGTTGCATGGAACCTGGCCCAATTTTATGCCTGGACCTAAGATGTGCTTTTCCTTCGCCAGCTTTTGACTCCATGGAATCAAGCTGGCCCTTTTCAAGGCCAAGTTCAAATTTGAGAGTGCATCAGCATCACCTGGAGGGCGTGTTAAAACCCAGATTCTTGGGCCCTGCCCTCAGAGGTTCTGGTTCATTAGGTCTGGGATGGGCCTGAGAATCTGCATTTCCAACAAGTTCCCAGAAGCTGCTGCTGCTGCTTGCTCAGGGACCACAGTTTTATTTTTTTAGATTTTTATTTTATTGTATTTTAGCGTATTATGGGGGTACAAGTGTTAAGGTTACTTATATTGCCCATCCTCCTGCCTCCCTCGAATAAGAGCTTCAATCATGTCCATCTCCCAAACGTTGCACTTCTTACTCGTTGTGGTTGTATATACCCGTCCCTTCCTCCCCCCTCCCACGCTCCCGACACCCAATAAATGTTACTCCTATATGTCCACTTAGGTGTTGATCCATTAATACCAATTTGCTGGTTAGTACATGTGGTGCTGGTTTTTCCATTCTTGCGATACTTCACTTAGTAGAATGGGTTCCAGCTCTATCCAGGAACATACAAGAGGTGCTATATCACCATTGTTTCTAAAAGCTGAGTAGTACTCCATGGTATACATACACCACGTTTTATTAATCCACTCATGAATTGATGGGCACTTGGGTTGTTTCCGTAGCTTTGCAATTGTGAATTGTGCTGCTATAAACATTCGAGTGCAGGTGTCTTTTTCATAAAGTGACTTTTGATCTTTTGGGTAGATGCCCAGTAGTGGAATTGCTGGATCAAATGGGAGATCTACTTGTATCGCTTTGAGGTATCTCGGTATTGCTTTCCACAGAGGTTGAACTGGTTTGCAGTCCCACCAGCAGTGTAGGGGTGTTCCTCTCTCTCCCCATCCATGCCAGCATTTGTTGTTTGGGGACATTTTGATAAGGGCCATTCTCACTGGAGTTATGTGATATCTCATTGTGGTTTTGATTTGCATTTCCCTGATGATTAGAGATGTTGAACATTTTTTCATATGTTTGTTGGCCATTATTCTGTCTTCTTTTGAGAAGTTTCTATTCATGTACTTTGCCCATTTTTTGATAGGGTTGTTTGATTTTTTCTTGCTGATTTTCCTGAGTTCTAAATAGATTCTAGTTATCAGCCCTTTATCAGATGTGTAGCTTGCAAAAATTTTCTCCCATTCTGTTGGTTGTCTGTTTGCTCTCTTGACAGTTTTTTTGGCTGTGCAGAAGCTTTTTAATTTCATTCGGTCCCGTTTGTTTATTTTTGTTGCTGTTGTGATTGCCTTTGGGGTGTTCTTCATAAATTCTTTGCCTAGGCCAATGTCCTTGCAGGTTAGATGTGTTTCTTGAAGGCAGCAGATACTTGGCTTGTGTTTTTTTTTTTTTTTAATCCATTGGGCCAGCCTATGTCTCTTGAGTGGGGAATTCAAGCCATTCACATTTATTGAGATAACTGATAGGTGGGGAAGATTTCTGTTCATTATGTTGGGTTGAACTTTGTTGCTTTGTTTTCTCTCTTGAGCCATTGTAGTGTCTGGGCTTTGATCTTTAGCTGTGAGTAGATTTACATTCGTGAGTGTTTATTGTGCTGATCTGTAGGTAACACTGTTTTGAGTACTTCTTGAAGGGCTGGTCTTGTCTTGGTGAATTCCCTCAGTCTTTGCTTATCTGAGAATGTCTTGATTTCTCCTTCATATACAAAATTTAGTTTTGCAGGGAATAAGATTCTAGGCTGGGCATTGTTCTGTTTCAGAAGAGTGAGAATGGGGCCCAGTTTCTCCTTGCTTGTAAAGTTTCAGTAGAGAAGTCTGGTGTTATTCAAATTGGCTTTCCCTTGTACGTTATTTGCTTCTTTCGTCTTACAGCTCTTAGAAGGGCCTCTTCAGTTGATATTTTGGTCAGTCTGATGACTGCATGTCGTGATGTCTTCCTATTTGCATTAAATCTCCCAGAGGTCCTCTGAGCTTCTTGAACTTGTATATCGAGATTTTTAGCAAGGCCTGGGAAATTTTCCTCTATTAAATATTCAAATAGCTTGTCCAACCCTTGAGTGTTGTCTTCTTCCCCTTCTGGCAACACTATGACCCTCACATTAGGTTTCTTCACATAATCCCATATCTCTTGTAGGCTTTGCTCTTTTGTCTTGTTTCTCTGCTCTATCTCTGTGGCTGATTTATTTAATTGGAAGGTGTTATCTTCAATCTCTGAGATTCTTTCTTCTGTTTGCTCTATCCTGTTCTTGAGGCTTTCCACTGAATTTTGTAGTTCCCTGAATTGATTCTTCATTTCCAGGAGTTTGGTTAAACTTTTCTTCATTTTATGGATTTCTTTAGTGAACTTTTGTTCTAGGTCCTGGAGGCTTTTTGTGGTTTCTTTGTGTTCGTTATTGAGTTGTTCTTGTAGGTTGTTGAATTTTCTTATGATCCACATTCGGAATTCCTCTTCTTTCATTTTGGTTGCCTGATTTTGGTTGGTGTCCGTTTCTAAGGGTCTGGTGTTCCTCTTTGGGGGTGTGGTTTTTGTTTGGTTCTTCATATTTCCAGAGTTCCTTCAATGATTTCTTCCCATGTCCATCAGTTGTTGCTTCTTTCCTTTAGGTTTTCGTTTGGGTATTCACATGCCTTGTTTAGTTTCTGAGCCAGTAGGTGGCGTTTGCGGTGAGATTTGACCACTCCCTGTATAATGAATCAGTAGGTGCTGTGAAGAGGTTGTGCAGGGTATCCTCCCTGTCAGTAGGTGGTGCTTGCTTGGAGGAACAGGCTATGCTGTTGTTTTTGTGACCTGTGACCAGCTCTTGTTCCTCTGGAGAGGCACTCTAGTGCTTCAGGTGGTCGGTGGGGCCCTGGGACTTCCAGGTGCGTCCTTTTCTCCCTCTCAGTGAGGGATGGTCTGGGAGTGAGTCTGGGCAGAGCTGGGTTGGGTAAGCCTGCCCTAAGGCACCACCAATGCTGTTAGTAGGGGTCAAAGTTCTGTTTTCTGCTTCTGGGAAAAGCTTCCAAGGAGGGGCTGGAATGGCCCCGCTCAGACAGAAAGTCTGTGTGTGGGGGTGGAGCTGTCTGAGACCCGCAGTCTGGAGTGGGCCTCACTTCTTTCCACCCTCCCCAACTCCAAGGCTACTCCTGGGTCTCTGCCAGCAGGCCAGATCTCACACCACCGGGCCTCCCCTGGCTGTGATGCAGGCCGGGAGGTTCCCTGCGCAGGAACGCCACCTGGGCTGGGTGCATGGCCTCCTTTTGGGAGGAGGGTTGCCCTCTAGGACACTGATCTGCCTCTGAAGGCACACACACCTCAGTAGGCTGTTCGCATATATCCCTTCTGTGTCCCGGGCAATGTGAGACATGGGTACACAGGATCTGGTCTGCAGGTCTGACCACTGGGTCCCAGAGTTCAAACTATATCCCCACCAGGGAGAGGAGTGCCGGTCCCAATTCATCCATGGGGAGTGCAAGCTGGGTCTATGTCTCTCAGCCTCAGGGTCTGCCCCGTTCTCCTGGGATCACCGTGCCAGCAGCTCCTGGGAGGGCTAGCGGGTGGGGAGCTCACTATCTGAGTTCCCCTCAGTCAGCTGTAGGGCCCCAAAAGGGAAGGTCCCGTTCCCTGGAGGTGCCTCTGGCTGGTGGATCTACTGTCTCTCTCGGCAGCCACGGATAGGGTCGGGGGAGGGGAGAATGAGGCAATATGGCGCCTGCCGTGCGGCTTGGGTCTGTGTACAGGGAAGTGCCCTGCAGGAGTTGGGAGCCTGGTGCCGTGTCCGCTATAGGCTTACCACTCACTGGCGGTGGCCATCTCTGGGCTGGTGTCTGCAGGTCTCTCCAACTGCTGGGGAGCCCACCAGCAGTCCGAGATGCAAGGGAGGGGAAATTTAACTACTCCACCTACCCTTGCCGCTGGTCTCCAGGCTGCTCCGGAGGTCTCTGCTTCCAGTTCTCCTCTGCAACCTCCTCCCGTGGAGTCTCCTGTGGTCTCAGGCACCCCTCCTTCCGACCCTCATCCGATGTATGCTTGTCTTCTTACTTCTTTCTTCTAATTTCTGCTAGAATCTGTCTTTTCTGCATAGATACTCTGTCTGGCGGTGTTTCTGGTCCGCCATCTTGATTCAGATCCCTGGGACCACACTTTTAGAACCACTGCTCTAGTGCAATGGCTCTTAACTTTACCTGTGCAATGGAGTCACTTGGCAATCACTTGGCAATTCTAAAAATACTGCTGTTTGAGTCACACAGGAAAAGATTCTTACATAATTAATCTGGGTGGGATCTATTCATCTGGAGTTTTAAGCTCCTTGGTGATTCTAGTATTCAGCCAAGGTTGAGAACCACTATCCAATGACAAAAGCACAGGCTCTGGAGTCAGGACACCTGGCTTCCGCCTGACATTATCTCTGTGACTTTGGTTGGGCCAGTAACTTCACCTTTCTGACTTTGCCTTGCTTTCTTCATGTGTAACATGGGTACAACAATACCTACATTACAAGGCAGTCAGGAAAATAAAATGAGTCCGTATGATGGATGTGAAAAAGCTTCATAAGCAGTCAAATGTTACACAGTTATTATTGTCTTCTACTCTTTTAATCATATAAACACAGATAATCAAAGTGTGTCTCAGTAGCATTGGTATGACCTGAGAGCTTTGTAGAAATGCAGAATCTCAGGCCCTGCACGAGACCCACTGAAACAGTCTGCATTTTAACAAGATCTCCAGGTGATCTGTATGCACATTAAATTTATGCTTCCCTGTCTCCTAATCTCAGGAGCCTGGCTGCATTAGTTTCATTTTGCTACTGTAGTGAACTACCACAAACTGACTTAAAACAATACAAATGTATTATCTTACAGTTCTGAAGGTCAGAAGTCCAAAATGGGTCTTACAGGGTATAAACAGAGCTGTGTCCTTTGGGAGGCTCTAGGGAAAAATCGATTTCCTTGCCTGTTTCAGCTTCTAGAGGCTGCCTGCCCTCCTAGGTTCCTAGACACACCACTTCAACCTCTGCTTCCATATTCACTTCTCTGACTCTGACTCTCCTGCCTCCCTCTTTTAAGGACCCTTGTGATGACTTTGGGTCCACCTGGACAATCCAGGCTCACCTCCCCATCTCAAGATCCTTAACTTAATCACATCTCCAAAGTACCTTTTGCCATGTAAAGTCACATATTCATGGGGTCCAAGGATTAAGACATGGACATCTTTGAGGGAGGCATTTTTCTGCCTACCACACTAGTATTCTCTGCTACATATATCTCTTTCCCCTCCATCCTCCCCTTCAGCAGAGCCTAGCATTGAAGCCAGGCTCCTGGGAGAGGAGCTCTAGGAAGGCAGCCAAGACAAGTGTGCCTGATTTCTTGTGGTGCCTAGACCAGCCATCTGCCTGCAATGATTTAGTTGCATCTTGCCTAAGGACAAAGGCTCAGTGACATTTAATGTGTATTCCTGAATGACTGGTACATATATTACTTAATGTAAAATATGCATCTGTGTGAAAAGAATGAAATAGTTTTATATGTACTGACAGAGAGAGACCTCCAAGACATACTAATGATTGACAAATCAAGGCACAAATCAGTAAGTAGAGTCTAGGTCCATTTATGGAAAAAACCAAAAATCCCAAATATATGTGTGTATAAATGCATAGGATGCATAGAAAGGAGACTGTTAACAAAGAGGGAATAACTTTGAAGAGGGGCGTTGGAATGATAAGGGAGTGAAGAGTCACGATTTACTTTGAATACTTCTTACTTGTCATATGTTTTCACATTGAGAATGTACTTATGTAATTTTGAAAGAAAAACCTTTCCCCCAAATATGCTATTTCAGCTCAGACACCACTTTACAAAGAAAGGGCTTTTCCAGACCCTGTGGAAATACATGCCTGCCTGTGTGCACATACACAGTATACAGTCATGCATCGTTAAAGACAGGGATAAATTCTGAGAAATGCATCATTAGGTGATTTTTGTCATTGTGTGAACATCACAGTGTACTTACACAAACATGGTGTAATTACACAAACCTAGATGGTATAGCCTACTACATTCCTAGGCTACAGAGCATAGCCATTGCTCCTGGCCCACACACCTGTACAGCATGTTACTCTACTGAATACTATGGGCAGTTGTAACACAATGGTAAGTATTTGTACAACTAAACATAGAAAAGCTACAGTACAAATATGGTATAATCTTATGGGACCAGTGTCATATATGCGGTCCATTATTGACTGAAACAAAGCTATGTGGCACATGACTCCATGGACGTGTATGTGTGTGTGTATATATATAAATACATATAAGTATATACACTATTTTATATATGTAATATATATATTATATATAAAATATATACATATATACTATATAATAAACATTAAAATGCACATACATATATATACACTCTCTCCCTCTGGACTAGAGAGAGAGAATGTATGTTTCCTTTTGCTCATATTGCTTTTAACCTGCCTGTGCTGCAGCTGTGGAGACAGCGTATGTGTGGATTGAGAGAAATGGTAGGGCAAGACAGGGTGGGAGGGTCAGTTTTTGAGGCTTTAATCTCCTCTTGGAGTGGGTGGCACTTTCAAGAAACAACCCTAGACTTCTTGGCATCTGAGCCTTGTTGCAGTGATGATATCAGCTAACATTTATGGGGCCTTTAAGTGCCAGGTATTGTGCTAAATATACAACGTGGATTTTCATGTAATCCTGACAACAATTCTGTAAGGTAGGTACTATTAACACCTTGATTTTACAAATGAGGAAATCAAGGCACACAGAGAGGTGACTTATTTGCAGCTGGTAAGTGGAAGATGTTGGAAATTGTCAGTGAGGTCAGCATCTTGTGTGGGACCTGTGGACAGCCACCAAAAGTCTGTACTGTCTCACATGAACCATAGAGACTACACGTCCCCTTGCCAGTTTGTGTCTCTGTGCCTTTGCACATCCTACTACCTCTGACCTTCAAGCTAACACTTGTATGCTTTGGGCTTTTTCAAAGGTAGTTGGGCTTAGAGGAAGTGGAAGCCTTTCTTTGTCACTAAAGTCCAGTGATCATTGAAAGTGAAGATCCTTTTACCCTGAGCCCAGGGAAATGTGTAAATCTGGACTCATGTATACCTCTCCATTTATATTCCCACTCCTGCTTTCCATTCTTGCTATTTCCTCTTTCATTTAGTACTTTGTTATCTTTCATCTGCACTACTGCTCATCCTGTCTCTCCCCACATAAACACCCCTTCTACTAGCACGTTTGAGTGCCTACTCTATGCTAGTTACTGTACCAGGAAAGAGCTTTTCATACATTCAGTTAACATGTTGTGAGTGAGGGGTTATTATCATCTCTATTTTACAAGTGAAGAAGTTGAGGTCTGGAGAGGTGAACCTACCCAAGGTTACCCAACTAGAAAAGGGTGGGAGAGCTGAGCTGGGATTGGATCCAGTTCTCCTTACTCCTGGTCAAAAGGTCTTTTTGCTATTCCATGTTGCAGAAGCCTGGGTGTGGTAGGCTGAATAAAGTCCCTCTCCCCACTGCCAATAGATGTCTACATTCTCATCTCTGGAACTTACGAATATGTGAGTTTACATGGCAAGCTACTTTTCAGATGTGATTAAGTTAAGGATCTTGAGATGGGGAGGTTATCTTAGATGTTCCAGGTGGCCCCAGTGATATGATCACAAGGGTCCCTACAAAGAGGGAGTCAGAGTGAGCGGTATTGGGGATGTGACAACAGAAGCCAGAGGCTGCAGTGATCCAAAGAAAGGATCACAAGCCAAGGATTCAGGTGGCCTTTAAAAGCCAGAGAAGGTCAGGAGATGGATCCTCTCTTAGAGCGGCCAGAAGAAACCAGCCCTGCCAACACTCTTGACTTTAGCCCAGTGAAACTGATTTCAGACTTCTGGCCTCAAGAACTTGAAGAGTTATGTTGTTGTAAGCCACAAAGTCTGTGGTAATTTGTTACAGCACCAGAGGAAACTACTACGCTGGGTTAAAAGGTTAATACAAGGAGACAATTCAAAAACTAGGTCCTGGTTATACTGCTTCTTGGCAGTGGCTACTGCCCAAGAGGCATTTGGTTGCAATATTATTAATACAAAGGTTCTTTCTTAGCTAGGAAAGAGCAGCATTGTTGGCTGGAGATGTCAAAATGCCAGCAGCCAGGAAGCTCAGCAGAGGGCACTCTGCAGGGAGAAAGCAATCCTTGGAAAGGCTCTGCTCCTGTTTACATAACTAGGAAGGGTCTCTAAAAGGAAAGATTCTTTTAGGCACTTCTGGTTTGCTCTGACTGTGTTGCATCTTAGCCGTGCTTCCTGCAGGCCAGAGGAACTGCAAGTCTTTGCCCACATACATGTCATACAAACAGATCCAGGGTCTCCATAAATCTCCTGAAGGCCATGCCATGGATCCCGGAAGAGGTGATATGTTAACACAGTGCTTCATTTCTTATTCTCTTTATTCTCGCAGGCAACCTACAACTAAAGAACAGACCTTTTAAACAAATACACTTAAGCAGCTTTCTTAACACAGGAAAGTGTGGCCCACCTCCACCCTTTTAGACTTGTGTTTTGCTTCCGTCAGACAGCATTATGCATGAGTCTCCAACGTGGGAGCAGGTCTGGACAGGATGGCATAATGGTTAGATTTATGGGTCCTCTTGAGTCAACTTTCCTGCTCGTGATGTTGTTTTGGATCAACTGAAAGAAGTGGGTGCAAATAGTAAAAAAGATGCTTCTACCAAGAGAACTTTTCTGAAGTGCTTGATAAGATTGGTCATGTTCACTCTCTTTTTTCTTTTCTTTTCTTTTCTTTTTTTTTTTTTTTGAGACAGAGTCTCACTGTGTTGCTCGGGCTAGAGTGCCGTGGCGTCAGCCTAGCTCACAGCAACCTCAAACTCCTGGGCTCAAGCAATCCTCCTGCCTCAGCCTCCTGAGTAGCTGGGACTACAGGCATGTGTCACCATGCCCGGCTATTTTTTCTATATATATTAGTTGGCCAATTAATTTCTTTCTATTTATAGTAGAGACGGGGGTCTCGCTCTTGCTCAGGCTGGTTTCGAACTCCTGACCTCAGGCAATCTGCCCACCTCGGCTTCCCAGAGTGCTAGGATTACAGGCATGAGCCACCACGCCCGGCCTCTTTTCTTTTTGAATACACTTTTCCTGCTTCTTCATCTTCCTTCGTCATCCTCCTCTTCAATCACTTTTATTGACTCCTCAGGCACTTTTTAATTCATTCGTTTGCCAACTGAATTCATTAGTTTTATTCCAAACCAGTCTTTCTGTCCTTCTTACCTTGGCAAAGGGTGTCATCCCTAAATAGTGTCTCAAACCAGCAACCTAAGCATCATCCTCAGATTTTTCCTCACTACTCACATCTACTTATTCAACATGTTGTGCCTCTAAACCTGTTTACTTTGGTTTTGTCCATCACAGCCAATTCGTCTCCTAACTGATCTCCCAGCATCAAGACTTGTGCCTTCGATTCATCCCTCATACTGGCTCCAAAGTGATCTAAAACAAAATTGATCATGTCACTCCCAGGCTCAAGGGAGCATGCTCACATTGTGTGTGTTTTTTTCACACATGTTTTCTGTATAGGCTGAGCATGCTGACTTTTGTATTCTCAGCAGTAAAGCAGTGTCTGCATATAGCAGGTCTTTAACAAAAGTGGCTGACTAGTTGGTTGGTTGAATGACTGAATGATTAAGCCGTACAATCACTTCTTGTTGCCTATAGGCTAGAATCTGAACTTCTTGGCTTCACCACAAGGCCCTTTACAAAATGGCTTGAACTCTTCCATCCTTATCTTCAGCTATTACTGCCTGGCCCCATCCCATCCCCTGGTCATACCTTACATTTTTCACACTTTGGTGCTTTTGCCTCTGGTAGTTCTGCTGCTTGAAATGCTGGCTGTGCACCATCTCCTGTCTTCTGTCTACATGGTGACTGGCTTCAAGGTCCAGATCAATTGTCACCTGCCTCTCTGTAGCTTTCCCTGACAATCTGCTTTCCACCCCTAGTTCTCTCTGACCTCCCAGCAATCAGAATTAATCCTTCCTCATCTGGTTCTAATGGCCTTGCACTCATACTTTCATGATGACACTCATCCCTTTGATTATGTTTCTTTATATCTGTAACTATCTTGCAACATTGTGAGCTCCTCAAGGGCAGGGACCCGGTCTTGTGGTCTTGTTTACTGTAGTATTGCCAGCATCCAGGCCAGTGCCTGAGTACTGACAAACACAGGATATGCCTTTATGTTAGGGTCATATGTGTTCCTTTTTTTTAATAATTTTTTTTATTTCAGCAATTATTGGGGTACAAATGTTCAGGTTATGTGTGTTACCTTGCCCCCCTTCCCCCCTGGAGTCAGAGCTTCAAGTGTGTCCATCCCTCAGATGGTGCCCATCGCACTCATTATGTATGTATATACCCATCCCCTCCTCCCTCCTCCCATTTGCCTGACACCAGATAAATGTTATTTCTATATATGCACTTAGGTGTTGATCAGTGAAAACAATTTGCTGGTGAGTACATGCAGTGCTGATTTTTCCATTCTTGGGATACTTCACTTAGTAGAATGGGTTCCAGCTCTATCCAGGAAAATACAAGAGGTGCTATATCATCATAGATTCTTATAGCTGAATAGTACTCCATGGTATACATATACCACATTTTATTAATCCGCTCACGTATTGATGGGCACTTGGGTTGTTTCCACATCTTTGCAATTCTGAATTGTGCTGCTACAAACATTTGAGTGCAGATGTCTTTTTTTATAGCATGTCTTTTGTTCTTTTGGGTAGATGCCCAGTAATGGGATTGCTGGATCAAATGGTAGATCTACTTGTATCTCTTTAAGATATCTCCATATTGTCTTCCACAGAGGTTGCACTAGTTTGCAGTCCCACCAGCAGTGTAGGAGTGTTCCTATTTCTCCACATCCACACCAACATTTATTGTTTTGGGACTTTTTGATAATGGCTATTCTCACCAGAGATAAGTGATATCTTATTGTGGTTTTGATTTGCATTTCCATGATGATTAGAGATGTTGAACATTTTTTCATATGTTTGTTCACCATTATTCTGTCTTCTTTTGGAAAGTTTCTGTTCATGTCCTTTGCCCACTTTTTGGTAGGGTTGTTTGATTTATTCTTGCTGATTTTCCTGAGTTCTAAATAGATTCTACTTAACAGCCCTTTATCGGATGTGTAGCTTGTAAAAATTTTCTCCCATTTTTTAGGTTGTCTGTTTGCTCTCGTGACAGTTTCTTTGGATGTGCAGAAGCTTTTTAATTTGATCAGGCCCCATTTATTTATTTTTGTTGTCGCTGTGATTTGGGGTCTTCTTCATAAATTCTTTGCCTAGGCCAATGTCTAGAAGAGTATTTTCCATCATTTTCTTCTAGAATTCTAATAGTTTATTTTCATAAATACCTATATCCAAAAGTCAGAAATATCACAAACAGACAACCTAATGAATTGAGTCAAAGAGCTGGAAAAAGAAGAACAGACTGACCCCAAACCCAGCAGAAGACGTGAAATCAATAAGATCAAATCAGAACTAAATGAAATTGACAACAGGGAAAGTATGTAGAAGATTAATAAAACAAAAAGTTGGTTCTTTGAAAACATAAATAATATTGACATGACTTTGGCTAGACTAATGAAAAGCAGAAAAGAAAATAAGCTCTAATAAGCTCCGTCAGGAACAATAAAGGAGAAATTAAAACTGATGCCACGGAGATATAAGATATAATTTATGAATAATACAAAAACCTTTATGCATACAAACTGGAAAATGTGGAGGAAATGGACAAATTCTTAGAAACACACAGCCTCCCTAGGCTTAACTAGGAAGAAATAGAACTGAACAGACCAATATCAAGTACTGAAACTGAAACAGCAATAAAAAACCTTCCTAAAAAGAAAAGTCTCGGATCAGATGGTTTCACACCTGAATTTTACCACACCTACAAACAAGAACTGATGCCTATCCTGCAGAAATTATTCTATAACATCGAAAAGGATGGAATCCTCCCCAACACATTTTATGAAGCCATATGTGTTCTTATTTATTTTTATTTTAACATACAATATATTTTAGTGTGAAAAATATCAACATGGAACACCTTCTGTGCTGTCACCCAGAGGCAAACCACCATCACCTCTTGTCTGAATTATTGTACATCTTCCTAACTGGTCTTCCTGTTTCTACCCTAGGTACCTCCCTGCTCCTTTCCTGATTTGTTATCAAGACAGAGCCAAAGTGATCCTGCTAAAATGTACACCAGATCAAAGTCCTTTGTTGACTTCCCACCTCACATCAAGTAAAATCCCAAGTCGGTACCCAACATGGCTGTGTCCAATCTGTTCCCCTTACCTAAACTTGTCCTGTGCACAGTGGTTAAGAGTGCATACTTTGTAGCCATACCACCTGGATTCAAAGCCTGGCTCTACTATTTACCAGCTGTGTGACTAGGGCAAGCAACTTAACCTCTCTGTGCCTCTGTTTTCTCATCTACAAAATGGGGATAATAGTATCTACCTAATAGGATTGTTGCAAGAAGCAAATGAGCTTATATGTGTAAAATACCTAGAACAGTGTCTGGTACATGGCAGATACTAAATAATACTTTGTTAAATAAAAAATCAATAATTCTCCCCCTTGCCTGCTCTTCTCTAGCCAGAGACCTCTTTGCTGTTTCTGAAACACACTGTCTCAGGACATGTGCAGTTACTGTTCCCTCTGCCTGGAACACTCTTTCCCCAGATGCCACCATGGCTTGCTCCCCATTTTATTGCAGGTCTTTGTCTCCATGTTACTTTATCAGAGAGGCCTTTTACGACTGGGCACCCTTTATAAAACAGCAACACCCCAGTACTCTGTCCCCTTAACTTACTTCATTTTTCTCTCATGTTACTTATCAACAGTAGGTGTATATTTGTATGATCATTTTCCTTCCACAACAAGAATGTAAGCTTCATGCGGATAGTAACTTTGCTTACCTTGTTCACTGTTATAACCCCAGCACTTAGAACAGTGTGTGGCACTTAATAGGTGCTCAGTAAATATCTATTTAATCAATGAATAAAAGAGAAAAGCAAAAAAATAAACATCATGAACTTTTTGCTAAGATAACATGACGATAAAAAATCTAAGTGATAGGCCGGGCGCGGTGGCTCAAGCCTGTAATCCTAGCTCTCTGGGAGGCCGAGGTGGGCGGATCGTTTGAGCTCAGGAGTTCGAGACCAGCCTGAGCAAGAGCGAGACCCCATCTCTACTATAAATAGAAAGAAATTAATTGGCCAACTAATATATACAGAAAAAATTAGCCGGGCATGGTGGCACATGCCTGTAGTCCCAGCTACTTGGGAGGCTGAGGCAGTAGGATTGCTTGAGCCCAGGAGTTTGAGGTTGCTGTGAGCTAGGCTGACGCCACGGCACTCACTCTAGCCTGGGCAATAAAGTGAGACTCTGTCTCAAAA